>CAJDSM010014156.1:5000-18694 GCA_903981925.1 Ostrea lurida | reverse complement strand
GCCTATGCCAGGTGCTGACCACGCGTCGCCGTTGCTTAACTTGTCGTGATCAAGAAGAGAGACTCTACCAAATCGCAGAAAAGCTAGCGAAGGTAGTATAGTTCTATATAGTGTCCGCTACACTTCCCCGCCAGGAAGACCGTCCCAAGCTTAGCATCTAGTTCTCTTCTGAATGCTTGCACCTGTCAGCAAATGACACATCCCGTTCCTGGCGACATCCACCGTCGTGGTTTCGGTCCGTACATGGACTACGTACCAGAGCTCCGCAGAGACTTCTATCTGACACAGGTATCCACGCTGTCTCCAATTGTACGTGTAGCGGTCACCCATTCAGGTGCTGCGCACTATTTTGCGTGATAAGACAGGACCTCTTACCACATCCAGATAAGCTTAGCTCCTAGCGAGGAGATAGTTCCCTTTTATACTGTCCGCTACACTTCACTCCCGTCGGAGGAGCTTCGCATGGTCTCTCTGAATGTTTTGGCACCTTGTCAGCAACGCGCACGCCGTTCCCGCGACATCCACCTCTGGTCCCCGGCATTCGGATAAACGCGACGTTACCCCGTACTTGGACACTAGGTCCAGAGCTCCAAAGAGACTCTACATTGATCAGGTCTCCCGCCAAACACCAAGTCACTACGCTGCACCAATTTGTAGTGTAGCGGTCACCCATGCTGGTTTGCCTTTTCACCGCTCGCTGTTGCTTACTTGCGTGATCAAGACGGAACTCTACCACATCTCCAGAAAAGCCTACCTCACAGTCGCAGTAAATAAGTTTTCTTTATAATACTGTCCGCTTACAAGTCCTTATCGGTGCCACTGTGATGTCTCTGGGAAACTGTCAATCGTTCTACACAGAGTCCTGCCCTTGAGCTAGCTCATATGGTAGACACATTGCACGGTGAAGGGCCCAAAATTTTAAACACCATTTCATTATGTCAACAACCTGACAAGCAATTGTGAGTCCTACAAATCAAATGTGATTTCTTAATCGCATGTCACGACAGATGGCCTGTTTACATTTATGATTTTCCTCATGCGATATTCTCGTTATTTTGAAAGCATGGAATTCAGACCAAATGATGATTGCAAAAACGAATGTGATTGCTGGATTTAATGTACGCTCGTAAAAAAAACTCATCTTAAGCACAAAATTACAATTTTCTACGAGAACAGGGATATACCAATCCAAAAATTTAACATTCATATGATTATAAAATTTTATTATATAACCTGCAGGTGGAGGTTATATTGATAACCTTCACAGCGGAGGTAATTTATGTCGTTCTTATTAATTAATTCTAAAACGTGTAGTTCATTGAAATGTTTCGTTAATTAGCCATACTATTTTGAAAGTAAGCGTCCCGATTTTAAAGTCTCGTTAAATGTAATTTGGTAGTCACGTGCTAATTAATTCTAATAGTTTGTTGAAATGTTGCGATAATTAGCCACACTATTTTAAAAGTCTAAAATCATATGTTGACTGATTTGTTTCATACCCTTTGTTAGACTGTCATTTTCATACTAGATTTGACGACGGGTAACCCCGTTTACTTTGTTTCGACTACAGGCTCACGGCGAGTGTGACCGGTCAGCAGAGGATGCTTACTCCTCCATGGCACCTGATCCTGCTTTCGCTTTCGTCGAAGGTCCGTGTTGCCCTACACTCGATTTTGAATGTGTTTTTTTGGACTATGATTACGTTTGATACTTTGTTACTTCGCCATTTTATATAGTCTTGTTAATTAGGTAGTCACGAGGTATAGTGACGTCGCGACTTTCCTCGACCCGATCGTAAATCCCGTGTATCCAGTTTAGAATAGGTTCTCATTCCCCCTTGCTTGTAGCAAGTGGCGATTAAATGTGGCGGTCCTTCTGATGAGACTGCACAAACCGAGGCCCCGTGCCACATCAAGTGTAGCACGATAATATAAAGATCCCTCCTTGCTCAAAATTTTGCAGCCCTTCACCGGTAATTCGCAATCAATCTCATTGTAAACACAAATCTAAAAAAAACCTTTTGGCTTGCTTACGAATCATTTGACGGAAACAGGGCGGTTTAAATTTGTTTTACACCAAATGTCTGGGATTTTTATTTATTATATAACGCAGGTAGGGTCATAATGCATCTAATTACGTGACGGCGATTCAGATAAATCAAATTTATTCTAAGATGAGCAATGTCATAAGTGTCATATTTTATTGACAATTAGGTTTGTTTGGGGTGGGATATGAAATGCATACACTGTGTTGAATTGTGTTATATTTTTCTCCCATTACTACCCATGTGAGATAGGTTTCTCCCATGTGAGAAAGCCTCGTGAGATCCGCCTATCTCACATGAGCACGTGACTCGGTAAGTCGGGACTACTTTTAGGGGAAATCCGTCTGCTATTTTTAAAAAAAAACTTCAAAAGAATATGGCCACCTCCCGTTATACGAACAATTTACGAAACACAAGGCCCTGTCCTCCCCGAATGTACGCAATCCCCAGCGAGCTCGATGTCCTATCGCCACTTACGATTTTTATCGCTCAATGAGACCCCCTGCCATTATGTACAGCAACCCCGATAACCTATTTTACTTGGCGGTTGTTACAAACAACAACAATCCTCGGATCGATGAAAGATGGTTTCTAAGTGGACCGGGAAGGATAAAATTGAGTCTCCCATAAAAGTTTTAGCTAAAAAAGCTGGCTTACCTGAAGATGATCTGATCGAAAATTCACTGAACACGAGCGTCAGCATAGGAAAGAATTTTAAATTGATCTCTCATGAAAGAAGATGGGGTGACTTTATCGAGCGGAGTGCCCACAGAGGACAAATATCTAAGTTAAGAATTAGAAAGTCCATAAGGAAAAAAAAAGATTTAAATATTCAGTTACATCACATAATCCATAGTGTTCATCTAAAACTTTTCTTGTGTGTCAAAGTAAAAGGAACTTGAACAAAATCATGGCATTTAAATGACGTTACGCGAGCAGGAACGCGTACAAAATTAACAGCAAAACTCTTATACCTATTCCAGGGCACAATTACAAGAGCATTGGTCAGTGTCATCTCATTGAATCATGAGTTAAATATTATTCTTCGACATTGCAGTTGGCTTAATGTTCATATGCTAAATGATGTTTTTTGGTAAATAAAAGATTATGAGGACTGTACCCATCTCGATGAAAAAAACTATACTTATATTGTAATATAACATTTGCGGCATTTGTATGAGAATTTCTTGTCATAACCAGGATCCTTAAATAGCTTGACAATTCGGTTATCTTCAACGAGATGAATAGCCGAGATCGATAATCGAAGTTGCTATAGAAATCTAGATATGCTACCTGTGGTTGCGAATTACCAATTTCCCTACGGTATTTTGTTTAAAATATTTTTTGTTTGTCTCTTTTGGTTAGGTTAATGAATGTATTCTAAACTTACCATAGATACTTTGCATTGTTATACTGCATGTCTTTACCAAATAATGAATAATGTAGGTCTTGAATAGAACGACCACGATGCACAGGAAATTCAGTCTCCGACAACAAGCAAAAACTCTTACAAACTTGTGGGAAAGAAAATCACCTCACAAGTATTTGGCTTGCGGATTTGGTAAGCAACAATGCGGAGACGTATCCTGTTCGGGTGACCTGCGCAAGCATGATATATGACAAGTGTCATTTGTACTGGTACATCAAAAAACATCATAGCAGTGTAATTGGCATGTTGAAAAGCCCGCTGTAAGAAGGGGTCTAGATATCGGTGACGTCATACTGGATGTTGAAAGGCTAATTTTGGTTGGAATTTATACTATTTTCATTTAATTGAGTATTATAATTTAGTTAAAATGAATTAAGTAAATTCACATCAACTCATAGTGAAATATACTAGAATTTCCAATCTTTCCAATTTGTTGTCATCTAATTCCGACACAGTAACAGACCAAAGAAGGTAAACATATTAGTTTTAAACTTGGATATCATCGCGTAAGTTAGGCAACGTAGATATCTTAAATTTAAAGATGTTTTTTCAATGAAATCAAGTAATGCCTATGAGGAATCTAGAATAAAAAACAATTCATCGCAACTGTAGACATTATATATTTTTTTATATCTTTTCTCATTATGTGTGAAAAATCATCCTCAAAATGGCTATTTTGGCCATTGAGTAAAGATATCAATGGAAGATGTGTAATGAATATTTAATGCTTGGAAGAAGTAGTATAATTGATTTTTAATGCTTTAACAAGCATTATCATATATAAACAATATTATGCGAGTTTGACATGAACAAATCACAAGTTCCAAATTATTTTATATATTCATATATATGTAGATTTTTGAGCAGTTGCGTGTATTATTTTGACTGCCTAGGGGCGCGTTTGGGTTCAATTTTGTACACCTATAGTATTTTAAAAAAACATTGAAAATTTATTGTTAAAATTTTCAACTTCTATTACAATTAATATAATTTGGATATCATATAAAGTAAGAAAAATTGCCAGGACAATACACGTCAAACACAAAATTTATTGACAATTTTTCTAGGACTTCTTCAATGAATTCTTGATTTATTTTGCCGTTTGACAGATGGGGGTACATGTAATAAAAATACCCATAATTTACTCATTATACTGACAACCCCCTGCATAATTTTTTTTGCTCTCTCCATACCCTAAAATGTATTAATCCACTGCAAAATCCACTAAGTATTTTAAACTCAATTTTTTTGAAAATCACAAGTAAGCCAGGGAGTAGGGACCTACCTTAATATCTGAAATACATATGTACATGATGCTTCCTGTTGTTGAAACAACTCTTTTTGACTATTGCATGATTCTGATTAACATATTTCATGCTTTCCATGATTGATTTATGTATTTTTATATATTGTATTTGAAATGTAATGTATTATTGAATAGCATTTTGCACCCATGCCTGGCTACATAGTCAAATACGGTATTTAGATTTATTCAATACAGGTTAAATCAATGCGCTCTCTCTCCTTTTGCCATAGGTTCGTGAATAGGCATATTGATTCTGCACACTGAGTCACCCATTCTTTATGGCCAAAAAAAGCTGGCTTACCTAGAAATCGAAAAATCACTTAACACGAGCGTCAGCAAAACATAGTCCAGAAAATGACGGACAACAATGTCCAGATTCCCTCCAAAAGTGTATGTTACGGGTCACAAAAATCCAGATCACTGAACAACTATCGTACACTAAATAACACTCATAAACATGCCAATTTCCTCTAATCTGTCCGCAAATACATCTTGTGAAAACCAACGTTACACACACTCGGGAACTCCGCCGCGTGAGCTCGTACCCTTTGCTATGACCTCGGATTGTGATCGGATTGTTGCCATTATTGGATATTTGAATTCGCGTGTTCAAAACAAAAATATTCCATCTTCGTCGGCTCCACTTCACATGACCTTTATGTCAGCATGAAAATGGTTGCAAATAACTTACAATTATTTCCTTGAGTGAATGTCAAGTCCATTTTTCTAAACTGCATCAATGCCGAGAAAGTCGTCTGTAGCCGAAAGGGACCAGTCCAAGCGGAGTTGAATGATAAAACTAGTACTTCCAGCGGAGAAATAGAATCAAATCGATGCAATCCCTACACCGATATTCACATCCGAGGGTATATACGGAGCGTAAGCGGAGTTCGCCGAGGATTTGCCGATTGAAGACATCAGCACCCCCCTCCCCCCCAGCGGTGATGCATCTGTGGGACGGAAAAATGCTAGTGACTACTGCACTGCCAGCAACACGAGTCAGTCAACTATAGAGTAGGTCTGAGAACATTGTTAAGTCTTTTTGCTGGAAGTACCCATTCAGAATTACCTAATTGAGGTTAATATCCTCAACAATCCCAAACAGAAACGGAGACGTTTGATTCCGATTGAAACGTGTTTTAGTGATGCGATTTTATGTGACTACATGGGATAAAATAGTACGCTGTGATTTTTTCTGAATTCTTGATAAAATTTCGATTTCTTTAATTTCTATTGAGTTGTTTCTTTGTAAACAGCAAACATTATGAATAAAATTTGTGGATTAATATTTTTTTCTCAATTTGGTTTATATTTTATTACTTGCCTTCAAAGGCGCATTAATTTATGATTATTAAGAAAAAAATATTAATATTTTTCATTTTCTCCCTACTTGCTGTAGAAATCATTTATTTCCGCGGTACATACATACAGTATGTACTGAAAAATTACGATCTGTTTGAAAAATAGTGTTAAAATTTTCAATTTTCAACAATTTAAATTTTCGAGTTTTAATTCTATCCAGTGAAATTACGTAGAATGAATGGGAGAAAAATAATCCATCATGAGACAATCCATGTAGAATTAGGAAATCTCACCCTCGGGGTTGGAAAGTTCTGTCAGGGACTCGGCAAGCCTCGTCCCTGACCGAAATATCCAACCCCTTGGGTGAGATTTCCCTAATCCCACATGGGTACTCATGATGGATTCTTATAATCTTCTAATCTGCCTGTATCATGATAAGAATCCATCTTTAAAGAACCTATAAGTGTAAAGGTTAAATGTCAATGAGTAATGAATTATTTCTGATGAAAAGTTGGAACTTTTATATGTTAGGAATATACCATTCATCTTCTAGGGGTACGTGGCATGGACAAGTAGCCATTAAAATGTTACATATGGACCCTGATTCTGACAACAACCAAGCTCAACTTTCAGCATTCAAACTAGAGGTAAGTCATAGATACAGGGAAGGATCATCAAATTTAACATAATAACAGCAGATACAGGGAAGGATCATCAAATTGAATATAATAACAGCAGATTACAGCTGCATGTAAGTTACATGTAGCTAGGCCTACTGCGGTCACGATCCAGAAATTTTTTGGTTCAGTTCAAGAAACAAAATCTCAGTTTTCGTTTTTTTTTTCAGTTCGATTTTATTTTGTGTGATAAATTAAAATATTTCAGTGAATCCAGGTATCCTGAGGACCCTGGAAGTAATATTGCTGTACAAATGTAAACATCAATGTTTAATGAATTCATTCAGCAACATAACATAAGTAATACTCATGCAATGTACAATACAACAAGCAACAAATGCTTGACGCAGTCCCTACTACTCTCATAAAAAAATGTATGGACCAGTTCGTCACTGGAATAACTGCTTTAGTGAATCAGTCATTGTGTGAATCAATTATGCCTAACAATTGCAAGCAAGCTTTTGTCAAACCCTTAATTAAAAAACCAAATCTGGACAAGGAAGAAAGAACTGTAGACCAGTTTCTAATTTATCATTTATTTCGAAGGTCATCAAGAAAATTGTTGCAAACCTCATAGAGTGTCACAATTAGACTCTAATTTCTTCCATGATATTTACAATCGGCCTACCGCTCTCATCACTCAACGGAAACCGCACTCCTTCATGTCCATAATGATATCGCTACAGCCCTAGACAAGAACTGTTATGCTGTACTCGTCATGCTTGATCTGTCAGCTGCATTCGACGTTATAATATATAGATCACCATATTTTATTTCGTAGACTCCAACACACATATTTTACTAACAGGAGTCAGCAGGTTATGATAGGCTCGACCTTATCGGATGCAAAAACTCTCAAAATTGGAGAGCCCCAAGGTTCGGTCCTCGGACCTCAGATGTACTGCATGTTTTCCAAACCTATCGGGAACATCTGTAAGAACCATCACATGCAATAACACTGCTATGCAGATGACACTCAAATATACATCGTGATAGAGCCCGCTAATGACTTAGGAAATGTTTCATCCTCTCTTAGTAACTGTCTAACGGACATCAGATCATGTAGTAATCTTCTAAAGTCAAACCAAGATTAAACAGAATTAAAGGCATATTTTTTCTGAAACAGGCAAATCATAATTAAGGTCTTCCGTTTCAGACGGAACGACCTTATAGTGATTGTAACTGTTTATTATTTTTTTTAAGGTCTTCTGTTTCAGACGGAAGACCCTTATACGTGATTGTGCTGAGTTCATCATCTTTGGAAAGTCGACCCTGTAAAATTTCAAAGATATCTACACTGAGACATCTCTGAGAAATGACCGACAAAATGGGAAAATAATAATAATAAACCAGTAAATCACTAATAAGGTCTTCCGTCTGAAACGGGAAGACCTTAACTAGAAACACTCATTACGAGTATAGAAGGTCTTCCTTACGCTACTGGTCCCCACTATAGTGTGTGGACATAATCAAGAAGAAACTAACCGAACACTCTCTTATAAGCTAGATATGATGGTCTGAAAAATGAAAGTCTTTTTGAAAGAACGCGGATAAGTGGACTGTTCCGATCCAAATGCAGTGAACTTGGTTTGAATATTCACAAAGAATCTAATACAGTGGTATATGTTTCGTATTTGATAGCAAAAGTTTGAAAATTCCTATTTCTTTTATCACTTCCGGTGACCACCGGAAGTGGCGGCACAGATATTTAACCTCTCTAGATTTGTCTACAAGTAAAGTCTATAATCCCTGAAAGTTTCAACGTGTTGTCTTTACCCGATAGGAAATATTGAGATTGAAATATTTGAATTTGTGGCACCGTATCTCACAACTCGGAATAATTTTGCCCAATTTTTGTTATCAACTTGGAGACATTTATAATGTTTACAAATATGTGTACATTTAGGTCAAAAACTTTATTCCATAAGGAAGATGTATGGCTGCATGAAAAATGAGATACATGAAAGGGTTTTTTTTAATAACCGGAAGTTGTCCGTCTCATACTTTCCGGTGGGGTAAATTGTAGTTGATATTTCAAAGGGACTTAACAAAGTGGTTTAGGTTTTCAATTGAAATGAAAAAGATTGAAAGTACGATTTTTTTTCGTCACTCTGGTGACGAAACCGGAAGTGACGCCGAAAATATCAACCCATTAGGTCTTTGTCTATAAGTCAATGTCTATCATCCCTGGAGTTTGAAGTGTCTTGTCTTACCCGTTTTTGAGAAAATGAGACACAAATTTTGAATTTTGGTGGACCACGTACTGACGACCGGAAGTAAAGATTTTACAAAACCTTTTGACGTTACTTCCAAAGATTTTATAGTGTCTACAATATACATAAATTTCAAAGTCAAACACTTTATTTATAAAGCGAGATATATGGCTCTGAAAAATGACGAAAAGAAATTTTGGTTTTTGACTAACCGGAAGTGGACGTTTCTACTTCCGGTGGGGTAAACTGTTTCGATACCTTGCAAAAGAGGCCTAATAATAGTGGTATAGGTTTCGATTTGACAAGAAAAAAGTTTGAAAATTTACGATTCTTTTATCACTTCCGGTTACGACGGAAGTGAAGGCGGACATTGTTACCCGATTCTGTCGCCTAACTTTGAGAGATCTATCCTAACTGTCGCTATAATGACCTTGTTTGGCGATTACACAGTATCAACTCAGTCATATGTTGATGATTTGTTTCAATACCATTTGTTAGACTGTCATTTTCCTACTAGATTTGACTACGGGTAATCCCGTTTACTTTAATTTGCTACGGGCTCACGGCGGTGTACCGGTCAGCAAGAGGAATCTTACTCCTCCATGGCACCTGATCCTACCTTCGCTTTGTCGAGAGGGGGTCGCGTGTTGCCCAAACACTCGATTTTGTATATGTTTTTTGGATTATGATTAACGTTTAACACGAATGTTTTACCTTCGCCTATTTGTTATACACAATGTAATCAAATCAGCCTATGTTGTTAGTTGTGCAAATAAACATTAAATATAATAAAGAGACCTAACTAAAAATTACCAACAATAGTTTCTAAAAGTTATCTTGGGCTAAATATCAGGTCTTATCGAAAATTTCATTTATGTGTTTTAGATTTTGTTTGAAAACATTGGTTGTTAATCTATAATACTCACACTAATAGCAGTGTAATATTGTTATCACATGTGCATTAAAACTTTCAACTTTCTCAAGCGTATTTCCACAGAGAGACATGTTTCTAAAAAAAATTAACACAAAAACGTTCCAGCTTTGGTTTTTGTCCACTGATTTGAAAATATTAATGAGTATATGCAGTAGAAATCAATTTCTTCCATTAATAGATGCAATTCTGGAGGTACTGTTAAAGCAAATAAATATTAACATTGATATATGCTCAACACTTCATCCTAGAAACATTATACGTAAAACAAATGTAGAATGAACCATAGCAAATACGGCTAAATGATTTTCAGAAATGATTATCGGCATTCTAAGGCCTTCCAGCCTCAAAAGAAAAAACTGATAGTCATAAAATAAATACTCGATTAGCAGCGAAAAGATAACGCATTAAAACCCAGCTGCATCAATGCAAAAGTGGAGAGTTTAAAACTTCACAGGACAGCTGCTGCACACACACAAAAATAACCAATGTAGACTTTTGTCGGAGGTTCGTGTTGCCCTAACTCTCGTTTTGGTATATATGTTGTGTTTTTTTACTATTGATTACGTTTCACCATTGTTTACTTAGCCGTTTGTATGTGCAAACCTGCATATTATCGCAAAATTTTAGTAGGTAAACTGCCACAGCTAACTTTACATTTGCAAAATGTAAAAATATAATGGCGAAGTAAAAAAGTATTAAAACGTATATCATAAGTAAAAAAACCGCATACAAAATCGATTGTAGGGCACACGGACCTTCGACAAAGGCGAAAGGCAGATCAGGTACCCATGGAGGAAGTAAGCTCTCGCTGACTGGTCACACCCAACCGAGACGCCCGTAGTCGAACATTTGTAACGGGGTTATCCTTCGTTAACCCGTCGTCGAAAAAATAGTACAGAAAATGACACGTCTAAAAAAGGTATGAAACAAATTCAGTCAACATATGACTTAAGTGATAATTTATAATCACAACAAGGTCATTATAGCGACGGTAAGAATTTTGGCGAAAATGATGACCTTTAAACGAGATTCGTTATAACCCTGCAACACAATTTAATGGCATGTAAAAGCTACTGCAAAATACATGTGATAATTTCAACGCATACTTCAATAGAAAAGAGTTCTACCCTACAAATGTGATATTGAACGCATATTTGCAGCGCAGAAATTACAATGCTATCTCTGCCACCGGCAACATTACAACACTATGAATACAGTATCTGCCAATTGCAGCTCCAAAACCACAAAAGGCTGTAATCTCCTAATCTACAATACGAAATAACTGCTACAACCGAACTTCACTAAGATAAACTTCACACGAATAGCAGTCACTACTAAAATACATAATGATAAGCTTCCACCGCAAAGCTACAGATAAGACATGTAACTGTCACTGTAAAATTCATCAAATAGCAACACAAAATCACTATAGAGATGACCGTCACCGTACTTTACACGAAAATGTGTGTATTAAAAACGCGTACAAGAAATAAATTGACGCAAGTGAGTCGAATAACCGGCGCAACCATTTGTTTATCTCAACGAAAAAGTGGATTTGAAATGAACAAGATTAGTGGCGATTTGAAGGGAAATGTCTTTGACAAACATGTGGATAAAAGTAATGTCAGCCCAAAGCTCTATCGATAAAACTAATGCCTTTTAATGATCTTTAACGTATATGTAAAGGCAAAGATAACGAACAGTGATCATACTCGTAAGTCCAAATAGAATACAAAAACAAGCGTGGGCAAACATGGACCGCCTGGACACACCAGAGGTGGGATCAGGTGCCTAGGATGAGTAAGTATCACCTGTGACCGGTCACACCGCCGTGAGCCCATAGTCTTGATCAAGTAAAAACGGAGCAATCCGTAGTCAAATCAATGTGTGAAAAAACGATTAACTATGGCTATGAAACACATTTTCAGATAGCATTTGATCAAATGGTAGGTCATACTCGTAAACTAAATATTGTTATAACGACCATTAGAATTTAACTAAAAGCTTCCTTATAACGTACGAACAGAACCCAATTCGAATTTTCGTCGCTTCTGCGAAGAAAACCGCGCATATGCAACTTCCATAGGCATAAACAAAACATCTTCACTCTGTTAAGTATTGAAAGTCTACGGCAACATAATTTAGATTATAATTTATCATGAATATTATTTATAGTGGGTGACGTGAAACATGTTCACTGGTCTTTGTATTTGACGTCACAATGCCGATTTGTGCGGGAAATCGATGTTGTCGTTGAATAGCTTGACACTCATCACTAGAGTAGATAGCAGAGAACTTGTCACACGAAAAGAGGGCCATGGTATATTGGCAAAAAAGTCGTTTTATCTCATTTCTTTTTATACAGAGAATACACTGACGAATTTAATGATTGCTGTTTATTTATTGAACTGTAGTTATTCGTGTCCGAATAAACAAGTACATTTACCTACCATACGGTGTAACACTTTTGTTACACATTTACAATTCATAACATGTACGGAATGTTTTAGAATCCTATTTTTAGATGTAATACATGTAAAACTGTCAAAGGAATAAAAATATATTTTTTCTTAAGGGTTTTCTATAGAAACGTTATATTATGAAGTAATAGACAAGACAAAGTACTGTTCATATTTTCCAACTGACGACAATACATTTGCTTTGTCTCTTTTCAATACAAAAATACGCATGCTTTTTTCTAGTATTTAAATTTTTCATTTATTTAGAAGTTTTAAAACATTGTGAAAATACATGATAACAATGAAGTGTTAACATTGTAGGTGTACTAACAAATTCATCGTATCAAGCCGCTAAATGCCATGTTTTATATTTAAGACAGTTTATATACTTACATATTTTGAACCGGCCCTGAAATATATACAACTGAATTCAATGACTTGTACATATGAAAAATAGCATTCTCCAAGTCTATCAGAGTTATTATAAGGGAAAATATGACGCTAAAAAGTAGAAAAACTTAGTTTATTCTCTCGTGGCAAAACATATTTCATTGAAAATTGTCAAAAAATCACCCTTTGACAAAACCTGAAATTTTTTCTGATGACCTACAATTTTTCCTTATAACTTTTTAAGCGTATTGTGTCCTTAAATTATTCTTCGTTTATGGATTAAAACTCTATTTTAGCAATTTTTTTTTTATCAACCTCTTTACATTGCAAATGGAGATTTCTTTTTTCTTTGCAAATTAGGCTTTTTCATGGCCACTTTTGAAACGTCCCCACAGAAAATAATGAAATGATACGTATGTTTTTTTCCCGTTGATTTTAAACTAATTAATACATAATTAATTGATATCAAAATTTGAATAAATCTTTATTCTAGAAACTGAATTATACTCCGTCGTCGTTAAAGTGATTGTTGAAACTCAACAAACTTGTCTGTTAAAGTTAGCTGCCTCGATTCAAAAACTGATCATACGAGAACAAGGCTCCTTGCGTATCGAATAAGTTTGAGAAACATACACACAATATGCAGGTGGCTGATTGAAAAAATTGCATAACATAAATATGGAAAGTGACGATAGAGAGGCTGAAATCAACCCCGTTTGTCTTAAAGTTAAGTACCGGTAGTTAGTTGTTTAAAAAAAATGAAAGGGTCGTATTTTCAGAATGAAAACTATTGGAGTTATAGCTTTAACGACAACTGTTTCAACAAATATACACATACACATCAAACCCTTGGGGATCGCGGGTTAGAATAGTCCCCAGCATCTAGGATGAGACCGCAAAAATACGAGGTCCGCGTGTCACAGCAGTCGTGGCACGATAA
>CAJDSM010014151.1:10975-23715 GCA_903981925.1 Ostrea lurida | reverse complement strand
ACAGGAAGTTATCATCTGGATTCTTAATTAGGCAGCCCAATACGACAGGTAAGTTATATCTTGCGATCTTTATCAGGGCCCAATACAACAGGTAAGATTAATATCTGGACCCAGCATACAGATGAGTTAAATCAGGGCCAAGGGTAAGTTATATTCAGACTCCAACATACAGATGAAATAATTCTAGATTATCAGGGCCCACATACGGGAAAGTTAAACAACAACACAGCGTAAGATTAGAGCATTTCTGTGGCAGCAATAGATACTTGAGAAGGTAATTCTCAGAGGAGTTTAGATTTAATTGCTTTGTCGATAGAGAGTATTAGGTTTCAAGGTTCTTTTTAATTGTTAAAAATTATTTAGTAAAATTGAAGCAGTTTCCTTGGTTAGTGATCTTTAATCAATTCATACAGCATGTGTTTATTTCAGGAAAGAAGATTATGCACAGCCCAATGGCCAATGAGGGCCGTTTATTGGGGTAACAATTTTGGTAATTACCTACAGCACTGGCTGGTCATGAAGTAAACCGCACAGACAGGTGGATGTTGATATTTGTACATCTATATAAACCAAGGGCACAGTCCTGTACCTATATATAAACCAAGGGACACCGTGTTCTACTATATTAACCTAGGGACACCCTGTATCTAATATAAACCAAGGGGAACCCTGTATCATATATATAAACCAAGGGACACCCCTGTATCTATGATATAAACCAAGGGAACCCCTGTATCTATATATAAACCAAGGGACACCCATGTATCCTATATATAACATAAAGGGACACCCTGTATTCATATATATAACAAACCAAGGGACACACTGTATATCTATAATATAAACCAAAGGGACACCCTGTATCTATATATAAACCAATGGGACACTGTATCTATATATTCTTAAACCCAAGGGACACCCATATCCTATATATAAACCAAGGGACACACCTGTAGCTATATATGAAACCAAGGGACACACCTGTATCTTATATAAACCAAGGGATACCCTGTACCTATAATGAACCAAGGGACACCCTGTACCTATATAAACCAAGGGACACCCTGTACCTATATCTAAACCCAGACACTATCTATATTATAAACCAAGGGGACACCTTATACCTTATATTACCAGGAACCATATAAAACCCAGCGACTCTGTACTATATATAAACCCGGGACATCCTGCTACCTATATAAATAGAGGGACACCTATATCTATATATAAACCAGGGACACCCCTTGTATTGTATACAACACTTCAAATCTCATCATCGTACTACCAATTCACTGAAGCGGGAGCCTGCATATACTCATTAGCCATGGAGTTTTACAAATACACCTTGTTTTAGATGGCGAAAATTTTCCATGTGAACTGGTTCGGTGGATGAGCATGGCAAATCCTGTGTGCCTGGTTTTGGCGCCACAACATTGTTGTTCTGGGACTGGATCTTGAGGAGGTGTGCACGTGTACGACGATCTCCATTGCTGCCAAAACCTCCAATAGGGCTGCGCCCCAAGAAAGGTCAGTTAAATTTCTGTTCCCTCAAAATAGCATTTAATCAGAAATATTTCAAAACTGTGTCAATATTATTTTTGATAAATTTCAAAACATTGATTGGATTTTGGTTTTAGATTTCTTGCAGTAAATTTAAGAATGTCAGATTGATTGGGTTATATATTTAGAATATGAAATTGAGTTATATATTTTAGAATGTGAGGTTGATTGGCTTTTTAATTTAGAATGAGGTTGATTAGGTTATATATTGAGAATGTAAGATTGATTGGGTTATATATTTAGAATGTTGAGATTGATTGGGTTATATATTAGAATGTGAGATTTGATTGGGCTTATATATTTAGAATGTGAGATTGATTGGCTTATATATATATTAAGAATGTGAGGTTGATTGGGTTTCATTATATTTAGAATGTAAGATTGATTGGGTTAATTATGTTTCTGCACACAGGAAGATGAACTTGGAAAATCTGGATAATTTTATGACTGGGAATGAGCTCTTCAGTCTACCCAAACACATAACTGGCTGGACCGACATGCGCGGAAAGCAAAGAGGTTCCTTGCAGGATCAGCGTGGGCGTCGACGTCCCACAAGTATCTGGGGACGATACTCACGCCCAGGAGAAACGCATCGAGGAGTCCTTATAGGGCCCAATCAGCAATAAAACTTCATGAAATATTGTGCTAAAAGATAGACTTCATGAAATAAATATACTAGAGACAATCTACAAATATCATCGTGCTATCACCTTGTCGATCTTTGCTGCTTTAAGAACCGTGTGGTCAGATTGTAACGTGTATTTTATTCTCGCTATACTTTGTTCATGTTTGTTGTTTCCCAAATAATGCAAGTAAAAAGCATGTTTAGAAACAAAAAATTAATATATATTTTGTGTAGTTACTGATATAAAATATTGTTACCACTGGAAACGTGGGTGGTGAAAGTGGGTCTGCAGCTCATCGCCAACACATTGTGACCTCTTGACCTTTGTTGTAGTGTAGTTTGATTAGTTCTGGTTCTGTTTCGTGGATATCACTTTATTCCCCGTGACCCGATCTATTTTAGTGGATGAAGTCCGGGAACCAGCACATTGCTGTAGAGAAAAAGAAAAATTCCCCCTTATTACTGGCAAGACTCCGATAGTGTGGCATTTTATGTATTATTTTTTTCAATGTTGTTTTTTTTTTTTTCCGTCTGTTCAGCTTGTGCTCATCTGCTAGTGCTTCCTTTATTTTGGATTAAAGTTTAATCATTGTTTCAATTTAAATGTAGAATTGAAGATGAGTTGATATTTTCCTCAAATTGACAAAGTGGATAATGTTTTCTTTCAATTACTGATTTCATGTAATGTGATAACTAACATAATCAGCTATTGTACGGTGGTGTTTTGTTTGTCAATGGAACACATTTTATCATTTTTATAGCCCCCCCCCGCCCCCCACAACCTTTCTCTCATGATGTATCAGCCGACTTCTTTCTTCTTATTTTATGCCCTGGCACAAATTTTGAGCATTTCAAGGTCATTGTAACTTGCTATAAAAGGTTTTGGTCAGATAATGGGTTTGGCAGAGGTTATGGCCCTGGGCCAGGGATTTTTTTTCCTCTGATACAGTACTGCTTTTGACAGCTGTAACTGCCGGATTTACCCCAAGAGTTTGTAAGATACTGACAATAGGAAAATCATGTATTTAATTTATGATCTTTAAATTCATGCAGTATATTTATACATGTAGATACTTGACTGTATAAATAAGAAAGCTTTGGCAATCAATTATATCATAGCTGGTACTTTGAGTTTAAATTCACTGCGGATTGTTTTCCATGGGTGATCTTGTAGACACGCTCAGATTTGCTTGTTGTACGGATTGAAACGGATAGGTCAGCGTCAACTGTCCTAGACATGGCGACACCCTTTCTGGCGCGAACGGTTTGCTTTCTGTATCATCGAACCGGAAGTTCTCTGAAAGTTTGAAACATAAACTATATAAAATAATATTTGCTCTAAATATGTCCCATTTTGAAGTCGCAACCGAGTGTAAAGTAAACCACAAAGTTCTGTGCCGTGTAATTGTATGGGGGTTCACTAGACGAGCAACATTGGTTCTATGTATGTTGACACCACTGTAACATTAAAGAAGTAAGGTTTGCATTGATTCTTATTAACAAAAATCGCCGTAAATACTCTATTTAAAGTCCCTTGTGCTCGCAATAATTGACTAAAAGAATAAGTGAGCAAAGCTCACATACCCCACGCATCACACTTGCCTTGAGAAATCACTGCATCATTATGAAGTAAGTTTAGGGCAATGCGGGTAAGAAATCATAATTGAATATCGGTTTATAAGATGGATACACATAGTCAACTAACTATTGATTATACTAGTAGGATTTTCCCCTAAAATAAAGTAAGAGATCTTTTCATTAACATGCTACAATTTATCCTTCCTTCACTTCGTGTTTTGATTTTGGCTAGAAATATAACAATTCCTCCTTTAAAAAAATCAGAATCGGAATTTCCTGTAAATATGCGCATCTAAACGGTATTCCTATTACAGTTTCATGAAAACTCTGCTTGAACGGTTTTAGAGGAGGTTTGCCTGACAAACCCGAGCTGAACAAACTGTTTCAAGTATTTACTAAGTATTTTATAATTGGCCATAATTTCACTAAGCAAACGGGGCATAACTTCCAGAACACAAAAAAATGATCGGAATTTCCTGTGATTATTGGGGCATTACAAAGGTATGCTTCTTCATAACTACAAGTTTCGCCACGAAATTCGTGTGAGCGGTTTCAAAGGAGTTGCGCCTGACCAAAAACCAAAAAAAAAACCCCAGGACTGACAGCGACGACGGGTCCAAAACATTAACCCTCCCAACTAGTTGCGTGAGTTAATTAATAATCTTTAAGATGTCTTAAATTATTTTGAGTTTGAAGAGAGAACCTACATGCATTGATGTTATTGCGTGCATAATATTCGGTATGATAAATATCTAATTAACAGTTGACTAGATGTGCGCACGATGCCATGTAGTTGAAATTGATTTGAGCGCAATCGATGTCTTTGAAAAAGATTAAAAATAAATTTAATATATTTGTTTGCCGATGTCCAGATAGTCAGCAAGTCAATTTTAGAACTTCAATGGTACCAATTGTGTTGTAACACCTCCCTTAACCACTGCCGAAAAGTTTGCTATATATCAATCAACCTAAGTTGCGTGTCATTATAATTTATTTGCATTATTACCATAATTAAGTTGTAAGTGGTCGTAATTGATGAACAAGCGAGCTCTAAACAATGATGATCACGTCTCACGATGAACCTTCTTCAGTTTACACAAAATTAGCAAGGTATAGATATACAGTTTGTTTTTTTAAGCAAGCAGTGCTCTAGAGATTAATTGCCACTTGTCTAGCAAACGAAGAGAGGGCGGTAACGTCTTCTTTTCAGTTCTATTTGTCCGTGCGGTCCTTCGCGTGTTTACATGCAGACCGACCACCCCGTCCCGTTGTTTTGGAATAAAAATATGACCTGTAAGGGTATCATATCTGACCTTTATCAAAGTCCAGGCGGGGGTAGTACAGATAACAACTTGTCACAGCATGACCGGCCAAAGATTTAAGTCAATTTCCACAGCTGTGGACCGACTTTACCCATGTGAGATTGTAAGATCCATCTATGATATCCATGTGGGATTAGGGAAATTCACCCAAGGGTTGGAGATTTTCGCGTCCACGGAACGAGGCCTTGCCAGTCCCTGCACCGAAATTTCCAACCCGAGGGTGTGAGATTCGCTAATTCCACATGGATTGACTCAATGATGGATTATTTTTGTCTCCCATTAGAAGCTTCATTCTACGTATTTCACTAGATAGAATAAAACTCAAAAATACAATGTTGAATATGAAAATTTTAACATATTTTTCAAACAGATCGTAATTTTCAGTAACATACTGTATGTATGTAACTACGGAATATACATTGATTTCTTACAAGCAAGGTTTTTTTTTTTTTTTTTTTTTTTTGGTTTTTTTTGGAAGAAATTTAAATATTTTAATGCCGGTTTTTTTAAAAAACAAAATAATTAAATCAAGCAAAATTTTATTCAATGTGCTGATTTAACAAAAGAAACAACTCAATAGAATTAAAGAAATACGAAATTTTTTAAGAATGCAGAAAACAATCACAGGCTTACTATTTTATCTCGTGTAGTCAGCAGCCAAAACCGCAATCACTAAACACGAATTCAATCGGAATCAAAGTCTCCGTTTTGAGAAGGATTAGTTGTGGATAATTAATCTCAATTGCATTTTGGATCGGTACTTCCACGCGAAAAGACCCTTAACAATGTTCTCAGACCTACTTCTAGTGATGAATGCGTGGGGTTGTCTGCCCAGTGCATCTAGTCACTAGCCATTTTCCGTCCACAAGATGCGATCACCGGCTTGGGGGCGGAAAGGGGGGGGGGCCTTGCATTGCTGTTTACGTTGGTTTTCAACAAAGATGTAATTTGCGGACAGAATAGAGGAAATTGCCATGGTTATGAGTGTATTTAGCTGTACAATAGTTGATTTACAGTGATCCTGCGATTTTTGTGACCCGTAACATTACACTTTTTCAAGCGAGGGAAATCTGGAACATTGTTGCCTCCGTCATTTATCGCGACTAATGCTTTGCCTGACGCTCGCTGTTACAGCTGGAATTTTCGCAAATTACAGCGTAAGCCCAGCTTTTTAGCCCTAAAACTTTTATGGGAGACTACAATTTTATTCTTCCCGCGTCCACTTAGAAACCATTTCATCGATTACCAAGATTTTGTTGTTTGTAACAACCGCCAAGTAAAATTCAGGTTATCGGCGGTTGCTGTACAATTATGTCTGGGTCTCATTGAGCGATAAAAAATCGCTACATCGAGCATCCGCTGGGGATTGCCCGTACAGATTCGGGGAGGACAGGGCCTTGTGTATTCGTAATTGTTCGTACAACGGGAGGTGGCCATATTCTTTTTGCAAGTTTTTTTTTTTTAAAAATAGCAGACGGATTTTCCCCAAAGTAGTCCGCTTATCGAGTCACGGCTCATGTGACGATAGGCGGATCTCACGAGGCTTCTCAACATGGGAGAAACCCTTGTTCCCCATTACTACCCTGTGAGATAGGTTTCTCCCATGTGAGAAAGCCTCGCTGAGATCCGCCTTATTTCACATGAGCCACGCTGACTCGATAAGTCAGGCTACTTTTAGGGACAATCCGTCTGCTATTCTTTACTAAAAAAAACTTCAAAAGAATATGCCCACCTCCCGCACTACGAACAATTTACGAAAACAAAGGCCCTGTCCCTCCCAATGTACGCACCCCCAGCGAGCTCGATTCCTATCGCCACTTGACAATTTTTATCGGCTCAATGAGACCCCAGACATTAGGCCTACGCTACAGAACCCCGATAACCCCTATTTTACTTGGCGTTTTTACAAACAACAAAAAATCCTCGCCGATCATGAAAGATGCCGCCTTCTAAGTCGGCACAGGGAGAATAACAATTGAGTACTCCATAAAAGTTTTAGCTTAAAAAAAAGCTGGCTTACGCTGAAGATCGAAAAATTCACCTTAACACGAGCGTCAGCAAACAGTAGTCCAGAAAATGACAGAAAACGAATGTCCCCAATTCCCTCCTTGAAAATGCTATCTGTTACGTTGCGTCACAAAAATCCGATCAACTGAACAACTATCGTACACTAAATAACACTCATAAACTAGTGCAATTTCCTCATTTCTGTCGCAAAATACATCTTGTGAAAACCAATTGTGATCATTCTGATCGTACACTCACCCGCCGCCGCCCCCTTCCGCCGCACCTACATGAGAATGGTTACCGTGGGTCTAGCTGCTGGGCAAAACTTTAACACCAGCCGACGAGTTTGACCGGTTGAGAATTGTGGTTAACAGTAATCATGTGGGACGGCGGTGGTGAGAAAGAGGTATGATATGCTAAGTGTTACACCCTTCACTGAGCCGCCTAGCCAAACAGCAAAACGCCACAAACCCACCCGTACTAGTGCACACGGGGCAACACGATCACGTGCAAAAAACTAGAAAAAAGAAGCGTCAACTAAACAAAAGAGAATGCGAACATTAACAAACATAGAATTAAGCTAGGTCACACAACAGACATCCCACTGGAATAAACATACAGAAAAACCCCCCACAGACAGCATAATCCAACCTAATTATCGTATAAGGTAACACACTAAAACCGGAAAGAAAAAACAAAAAAAAACCCAACCACCAACACGGACAAAAACACAAACGAACAACCCACAAAGAAGTACCAATCACAAGGAACAACAATGTCGCCAACCTAATATATATGAACCAGCGTACGAACGATTAACCAATCAACTACACAAAACCCCCACACAACCACCAACCCTTCATAGCAAAGCCGGAGCAACAAATTCGTTCCGCTCTCGCACAACGAACGAACGAAACCCAACTTATCACACAACCTCTTAAATGAATTATAAACACGCCCAACCACCGAACACAACCGGCCACAACAAAGAATTTACCTGCCTATCTACACCGAACAACCCCAAAAACAAGCTAGGACCAACACTACGAACATGGCGATAAAAAAATAGATAACGCCACACGATGTCCAATTTCTCTCTGAAAAGTAACTTTTATATAACAAAAAAATATATACTCCCAACAGAACACCTACTTCCTTATTAATTTTATTGAAGCCATAATGAAAACCGCTCAATGTCAATTTAGCTATACAAACACACGCCCAAAACACATTGCAAAAGTGCAAAACTATAACCAAATTAGCCACACCCTCCACCAAACAACAAACAAACCTTTGCCAACACCACCCTTAAATATTTATTTTCTGAACAAATTAATGCCGTTCCATGAATATACTCTCACCAAAAAAACCCAAAAAACTCTACATTTCAAACCGCAGAACAAACAGAAACACCAATAAAAAATTTTCAAAAAATATATAAAAACAATAGAAATTCCCCTTAAGACCAATAATCTAAACATATGCGTACATAGAGATGATTTGCCTATAAAGAGGGCATGTAGGCTCATCAGGATCAAGACACATAAGCAGCGAGCTAAACTTGACACTCGAATAGCAGCAAAAGTCAATTTAAAACTTCGCCCCTGTCACAAACTGAGTTCAAGAATCACGAAGCTCCAACCCATCATACACGCATATAACAGATGTAAACAGCCAACTTGTCAAATGAGAAAAAAAAATTACCTCAAGGCAAGTAAAAATGCTAATTAGCATAAAAAAAAACATATGTTAAAATTAATCTACAAGAAAGCCTTACAAGCTAATCAACACAACCTAATCTTAAAGCATTCTCTCCTAACATGCAGAATTCCATACTACACAAAATACTCAAAACTAATTATCTCATCACCATATAGCCAGCATACTTAAAAACGGAAGCCAAATAGACATGCAAAGCCATGAATCTGTACATGGATATACAAAAATCCGAGAAAAAACACATAACATCACATGAATCGCCTATTATCCATAGAGTCAAAACAAAACTCTCTATCCTATGGACATCCTCTCACAAGAACAGAATCTCACCCCCTCAAGGCACGTTGCACCAGCGCAAACCATCTCTCGGTCCAACGGGAGGCGTCGGTCACAACGACTAACTCGCTCACTGACTTGACACGCATCAGAAAATACTCCCAACCACCATATGGTGAAATTTACAAGAGATATCTCAAATCTCCCCAAAAATCACCTAACAAAAACAAAATGGCCAATAAACATCTACTGCAATGAGCACACATAAGTGTTATAAGTACACCAACACTGTCTCGCCATAGCCGCCAGCCGAACACGAAAATGTAAACTCGATCTCGAAACAACGTGAGCGACCGAGTTCACGTAATCCCCACTTCTCATTGTGACCTGTCAAAAAATATACTCCACCAATATTGCGTCACTACACAAAATCTACCCGTAAATCGCAATATTATCCGTTACTTTAATCTGAAACCACGCGCTGAGCAGTATACGGAACACTTTAAATCCACGACCTAAAACATCTGTCCAATAACATGATTTAATATGATGGTATTCGTAAAAAATATCAATCAAAATATTGATAAATATTAGACTTATACTGATACGACCGCCATTCGAGATTAGGTTTAGTTTGAGCGTTATAAACTTTAGATAATAAATACATTAGAGGACCTCAACAAAATGTTATCGGGTCATGCTCTTTTTGTTCCGTCTGAAATCGTCAACAGAAATACAAACTAACCTTAGCATTATTGCTATTATATAACAGTAAATTCAATAAAAAAACGCAAAATAAACAATTGATATATATACCCCAACTTCTCGCCACTAGATATTCTCCATGATAAACCAAACATAAAGATATAAGCAAGGTAATCACTAGTGAAAGAAACCAACATACAAACAAGAAGATGCTTATGGTCCTCCACCACATTTATACAACTATTATACTTATGTTAACATTCATTGAAACGCGATTGGACATGATTCTAACCAGTCTTATTCAACAATTACCAAACCCTCTAAAACTTGACAATACTACCTCTCTCCCAGAATTATCAAGTAAGGTGTTGTGTAGTGGCTCCTGTAATAACCCGGGCCAAAAAAAGAAAAATGAGAATCCAGTGGACATAGAATGATGGTGATCCGCCTTAACTCAGGCTGCAAGTTCGAAAGCGCTATCGTAGTCGTGGCCATGAAAATAAGGCATAAGAACCGATGGTGACAAATGTGTAAGATATGATAGTGGTGGTAGCTAGAGGGACGAGCAAACCGAGATGAGGAGGGACCAAGTCACAAAAACAGGGGGAGAGTATAGAGAACGACCGGAACGGGCACGGCGCTGCATCGCCGAGAGGAAAAGGTGAGTTTCAGTGGGACAATCCGAGGTCGACAGGTAGTGTCGTGTGAAAGCGGTTCAGGATAGTGTTACAAGTACATGGAACGATGATAACAAGTTGTTGCAAAATGAAGTCACAAAAGGAGATGTCGCAAGAGTATGCGAGCGACCAGAGAGTCGAGCAAAAAAACCAGAACGTCAGGGGAGACAGAAAAGGCGCTATAAAAACCACAAAGCAAGAAATTCTGAAGTAATGGTAAACAACACAAATGTATAGAAGCGACCCAAATCCAAATGGGTACGGAACGGAGAACGGCGACGGGCTCCCCAACGCAGGGCACAGAGGGGAGGAAACAAATGCTAAGAGGAAAACAAAGAAAACGAAAAGGCAGCCCACCAGTGTAGCAGGCAATACACAAAAGATACTGGCGTTAAAGACAGGGCACGTGCGTACTAAAAATGAAGCCCAAAAGAAGCTGAGAAACTGTAAGCGACTCACTGGATATCCATCGTCAACAATCGAAGACGGGCAAAGTGGCCGACCCATTAAAACACCCGAAGGACAGGGAAACATTAACAAAACATTCGAAAGCTAAAAATCCGGTGTGGAAACAGGGTAGCGCAGCGGGCAGGGCCCGCAATCCACAGGGGGCGGAAGACAGCGGAAGTCCCCTACAACAAGCTTCTAAACGTACAACATCCCTTGCGGATTAGAGAAAATTCGAAAGCAGAAAGTAGGTACAGAACAATCGATTAATGAGAATGCAATAACGTGCGCGGGAATGAGACAGGCAAAAGCGGATTCAGTGAACAGGTTCAAGAAACGCAACACACTAAGGGAACGCTCCTGGGTGGTATGGCGAAAGGCTGTGTATGACGCTGGCCCAGAGCACCGCTGCTAAATAACAGCACTTGACCGGTATGGTTGCTCGCCGGTTAACGCCGAAGGAGGGGGACCTCCCGAAGGAAAATAGCGACACGGAGAATCCCGGAAGATCAAATATACTGAAGGAGGCGACGTGAAGAGAATTGAGTAAACAAGGTGAGAAAAGGGGAAAAGCGCGGAGATAACGAGAAGATGGGAAGACAAACGCAACATCCCAAAGGGGGATGATAAGGACAACAGATAACACGGAATTGGTCAAAAAGATATATAGGCCGTGAAAACATCACTCACCAATGGAGAACAAATATACAGGGGGTCCGAAATCACCTAAGCGCATACACACTCGCGGGGCTCCGAGGGACAATAAAAGAAACACCAGAGAAATACTATCTATGGCGGCCCTTCCGGGATAGAAGTGTCAGGTGTGGGTTAGAGATGGAGTGCGGTTGCTCGATAGCGCTGGCCGGGCCAGACGGCGTTTATTCGCAGGCGATGGAGACATTCCAGAGACCATTAGTCGATCCGCGCTAATGAGAGCGTGATAGATACCGCTTGCTGTACAGGCAACAAAAACGGGGCGCGAAAACGTAGTAGAAGCTTCCACTTACCTGTGATAAACAGCACAACCCCAAGTGTATCTTGCACAGGAAGAGACGTAATACAAAAGAGGTTACATCCCGTGTTGGGTACAAGTCAAACTCTTTCCGAGTATAGAGGCCCAGGGCAATTGTGGACAAACGCAAGAGACAGACAAACATGTTCCCGTGCAATCAGGGAAACGTCGTTTGTCATTAGATCAAGCAAGGAACATAATCCCGGCGCCTAAAGTCGAATAGAGAACAAACATGCATCAATGGGCGTTAACCCCAAATAGAGACAAAAACAAGGAGGCGATGACAGGACCCCGCGTGCTCACAAACCAGAGGCTTTATCAGGGCCCAATACACAGGTAAGTTAATTCTGGACCCAGCATACAGATGAGTTAAATCAGGGCCAAGGGTAAGTTATATCAGACTCCAACATACAGATGAAATAATTCTAGATTATCAGGGCCCAACATACGGGAAAGTTAAACAACACACAGGTAAGTTAAGAGCATTTTCTGTGGCATGCAATAGATAACTTGAGAAGGTAATTCTCAGAGGAAGTTTAGATTTATTGCTTTGTCGATAGAGAGTATAGTTTTCAAGGTTCTTTTTATTGTTAAAATTATTTAGTAAAATTGAAAGCATTTCCTTGGTTAGTGATCTTTAATCTTCATACAGCATGTGTTTATTTCAGGAAAGAAGATTATGCACGACCCAATGGCAATGAGGCCGTTTATGGGGTACAATTTTGGTAATTACCTACAGCACTGGCTGGACATGAAGAAACCTGACAGACAGGTGAGATAGATATTGTACATCTATATAAACCAAGGGACAT
>CAJDSM010014150.1:19153-31714 GCA_903981925.1 Ostrea lurida | reverse complement strand
CGTGATAACCTGCACTCTCACCCCGAAAAAATATATAGATTTATTTCTTATCAGTTAATTTTATATTACAACAATTCCAAACAATGATCTATTAGACTTACTTGTTGTTCAGTACGAGATCGAAAGATCACTTCCAATTCTTAAAATGGTGTTTTAACCATGAGAATCCGCGCCTATGATCACGTGACTAAAATCAAATGTGTGGTAGGTATTGGATTTTCTTACATTATGTTTTATTCAGCTACAGAATTCCGGAAATAAAATAAATCAATTTAAAATACATTTGCAGTTTGCCTTTTATTTATTCCGATATAGTAAACTTACTTTTGGTCAGTTCTGTATTTAATTCTTGCTCGCTGATTGGTTAGAAATTTTCCCGGGGTATGGGTTGAATATTGCGGGTAGTGAGTTGAGAACAGAATTCAGTAAGCCTGACAAGCGACTGTTGTGTCAGCCATTTTTTTGACGTTCTATTTTATACAAATTCTTTTGATCAAGACTGAACTGACATATTACCGATAGTTTCTTTTACTTTTTAACATTTCTATTTCATTAAACGTAATTCTGTTAATTGTCTGCAAATTTTAATAGAAATCGCTAACAAACAGTAAAAGATAATAAGTGTGAGACCATTTCATAAATCAAAAGTTGTATATAGATTATTTACAGTGATGTATATGAGCACCTGTGGTATGATCGTAAAGCATTTAATTATTGCTTAACAGGATCTACCACTTATACCAGTTAAAACACGGCCATATTGGTCATTCTGAACCCTGATCCATAATCAGTTCATATGTTGTGTTTTTCTTAAATTTATTGTTTATCTCTTGTTCACTTTATTATTACATCTCGTATATTATGCATTTGATTCATTCAGTAATTGTGCGTATACGTTTTTACTTCTTTTATTAAGTTATAGTCCTTTCTATAGCTTATACATATGCGTATATTGGATTGTCTTATGATTGTCATTAACTTGACTATGAAATGCAGCTATATCACTTATTGTAGTATTGCAGGGTTCCAAACAAATAGTTAGGAGAGGGGCGGGGGCGGAGCGAGGGAGAGGGGGGAGGGAGCCGGGGGGGGGGGTCGGGGGTGCGGGGAGGGGGGACACGTTGAGAGAATACGGAGAAGGAGGAGCCTGTTGTTCCTAGTCAAAGACCCACCATATCTTTTGTTATCAAGTCACAACACCGAATATGGTGTTCGACTTCAAGCAGTTTCTTCACACTACATAGAAGGTATACAGAAATGCTACTTCAACATACTTAAAAATATCATTATTAGATTGTTCTTTCCAAAATTTTTAAAACTATTTGTCACTGCTTTTTAATTCGTCCTAATTTCTATGTCACCATAAGATAAAGTTTGTTTGTTTTTTAAATTAGGGCCATGCGACGTAAGGTCAAGAATACTATAATACATATGTAAATGTAACATTGTAGCTGTGAGTATGGTGATCGCGGAGAAGGTGTTGTGACAGAGAGGCTCGCTGTTCAAAAGATTGAAAAGATATGACCCCTCTGGTTGTTGGACCTGTGGTGGTTTTTACCACTGACTACTACTACTGACCACACACCACACACAACAACAAACAACACAAACCACCAACAACCAACACAAAACAAAACCAACAACAACAGGAACTACACGGATGAAAACCGACAGCTGAATTACACCACAAACTCCAAAAAATAATCAGCACTCTACTCCTGTGAGCAGTTCCAGAAGCATGCCAAAGCTCTCCAACAAAACATTGTTTGATGTTGTTTGGTGGCACTGAAAGGACAATTTTTTGTCGACATTGATAAAAAAGAATTAAATCATATTTCAGAGTCATAGTTGGATATTTGAACAGAGGTATTAACATTGGGGACTGGCAAAACTATTTGTCTGATGAATCCATTAAAAGTATGAGTGTTGTGAATGCTCTATTCTCTCTTGGCAACTTAGTGTACAATATTTTATCAATTAGGACATTTAGTATTTTCATGAAGAAATGGTACGCAAACCTTTACACTTTTGATGGGAACAACGAAGCATATAAAAATTTGGCACAAATGAATGACGTTATGAATTTGTTTTGAAATATAATAATGTTCTTGTATACGCATATTAAAATTGTCGCATAGCATAATGTAAATAATTTCAATTTCCTTATATTACGATGGTTTTGATTGGGATAAAATTAAATCGAAACGAGAGATTACAAACACTCAATAAATCGAAAACGTGACGTCACAATACGCGCATGAAAACAACAACGCTGAACGCACGGAACAATATTCAACATTTGTTTATTATGGTGTTCATACAGTAGGAACAAATTGGAATATAAGAATTAAACATCTCTTTTTGAAGAAGTTTATCGAATATGTTAAACTCTGGACAATTTTACGTCAGCAAGAGTTAAACAAAAAGTGCTTCGCACTTTTATTCAGTTTGTGAGGTAAAATGTCCAGAGTTACAGCATCGATAAATTTTCAAAAAGAATGTTTAATCATAATGAACGAGGCAATATGTGGCACTTGGTGTTTAGCAATAGTGCTACTGCTGTGTTTGTTCGGGTTGTTTTGTGGATAGGTATATCATTTTGTAACAGGTTTATGGTAAAGAATAACACCCAAGTCCAATCCGGTTCTTTGAGTTCGAGTTTAATAACTGCATGTACTATATTGGTGTTTGAACGCCGGTGGCAATAGGTACATAAGTGATATAGCGTGGCTTCAATAGAGTTAATGACAATCATAGAGGACAATCGAATATACGCAGTATGTATATAGATATAGAAAGGGACTATTACTTATATAAGAGTTATCGCACTTACATGAATGAATCAAAGCATAAATTGACAGTATGATATGTATAATAAGTAACAATATGATAAACATATTCAGGAGAAAACACAACATAATTACCTGATATGGATTCAGGTTCAGAATGACCAATATGGCCGGGTGTTTTACTGGTATAAGTGGTTAGATCCTGGTAAGCAATATTATAATGCGTTACGTACATACCACAGGTGCTAATACATCACTGTACAAATATTACTATAATACAACTTGATTTATTGAAAATGGTCCACACTTATACTTTTACTGTTGTTGAGGTTCTATTAAAATTGCAGACAATTAACAGAAATTACGTTAATTGAAATAGAAATGTTAAAAAGTAAAAAAGAAACTTTCGGTAGATGATCCGTTCAGTCTTTGATCAAAAGAGACTTTGTATAAAATAGAAACGTCAAGAAAATGGCTGACACAACCAGTCGCTTGTCAGGCTTACTGAATTCTGTTCTCAACTCACTACCGCAATATTCAACCCATACCCGGGAAAAATTCTAACGCAATCAGCGACAGAATTAAATACAGAACTGACCAAAATAGTAGTACTTATCGGATAAAATAAAGGCAACTGCAAATGTATTAAATTTGATTTATTTTATTTCCGCGAATTCTGTTGCTGAAATAAAAACATAATTAAAAAATCCAATACTACCACAATTTGATTTTAGTTCACGTGATCACCTAGCGCGGATTCTCATTGGTTAAAACACCTTTTAAGAATTGATGTGATTTTTTCGATCTCGTACCTGAAACAACAAGTAAGTCTAATAGACATTGTTTTGTTGTTGTAATATAAATAATATAAATAATGATAAGAAATAAAATCTTATATTTTTTTCGGGTGAGTGCAGGTTATCACCCGAGATTTTAGACGGTAAAACTTTTCGTAAATGTGCTTCGCTTCGCGTTATTCGGTGATACCTGCATCACCCGAAAAAAATATAAGATTCATTTCTTTTTTACTCTACATGTAGGGAATAACACAGAAAAACGATTTACGATGCAACAACAAATGGTAGAGATAGTTGCTATCAGTTACCTTTGTTTCCCTTATGATCTGCCGCCCGCTGTGACAGGTAACAGGGGATGCTTACTCGTCCATACATATGTAAGCACCTGATCCCCACTCTCTGGTGTACCCAGAGGTCCCTGTTTGCCTTACTCTTTTATCCGTATAGGATTTATAGAATTGGTCACTGTTTCGTTATCTTCCCTTTTCACTTATTATAAGAATTTCATACTTTACATTATGTAGACTCCACTCAACAACAACAACAATTTAATAAATAAAAATTAAATATACAGGACAATGAATCCCGTTACAATTTGAGTGTACATAAATCTTCCATACTTTTAGATATACAGTAGACACGTCATCCACAATATTATTTATGTCCTCTTGAAATGATTTATATCAATATACAAATGACATAATTCACACTTTCATTTACTTACGTTCATCTATTTTAAGCGAAAGAAATCATTCACATATACTTGACAAATTATTACATAGTAGTATTACATTAGTGTCAATGTTTTAAAGCGACAGTAGAGAGGTTTTCACGACCCAAAATGTCCTAACATAAATGTCGAATCAAATCCTAATTGCATTGTAATTGAAAATATTAACATCCTTATAAAATAACGATATTTTTATAGAATTGTATGGATTCTCCCACTGTTTAGATGAAAGTCACGAGGGAATGCGTCCATTGAAAGGAAAGTATACGTTTTATCATGACAATGCTTATCCCAAGCATTGTGTTTCTGTACTCCAGATCTGGAGCTTGTCTGAAAATTCAGTGTCTGAATCTATTGGAGAATCGCAAAATGACAACCACAACTCAAGCAAAAGCATGATGCTTGCGAAACCGCATTGCATGGTAACCTAGCTCTAACAAACTCGCACGAATCAAACTTCAAATCGTTTCTCCTTTCATTAATTACCACTGTTTACTGAGAATAAACTACCTTACTGCCACTAAATAATCTCTGTCCTGTCTACATAGCTTATGAAATCTGTTACATTTTGAAATAAAACACAACTATTTTCGTCAGTGGGAGGGTTTTGATAACAGCCTTCCTAATTGCTAATACAGCGATAATACAGTATCTTTCATCAAGTTCATAAATTAAATAAGCATTTATTATGTTTTCCTCTTCATATACAAAACAAACAACACGACTGAAATTGCCAAAAATTTTACTCAATACTGAGGTAAAATTTTTATAAAAAGAATCAAAATATGTATAACAAAATACATGTAAATTACAATACAAACATGTAAACAAAACACATGTAAATTACAATACAAACATGTATACAAATAATACATGTAAAGTACACATTTAGAAAAAAGTATTATGACTAGAAAAATTCTAACTACGACAAATACAAATGTAAAGTTATGGTAAAATTCCACCAACTTGGCCTTGTAAGGGGTCCAATGGTCATGATAAATTAATTCTGCCTTATTTAGATATATTTTTTAAGTTCTGTAAACATATTTTTTGTCATTTTGTCATAACGTAGTCAGAAATAAGAAGAAAATCTAGGTTATAAATGAATATTTTACTCCACCGAATTTCCTTTGTGTAGAACCAAATACATGTCACTTTTGATTTATCAGTTTGGAGCTGAAGTATTGAACACTTTACAGTGCAAAAAAACCCATCTTTTGCATTTTCAGGCGCAAGGGGAATTTTTTCTTGAAATACCGTTAGTATGGATTAGATTTGGGCGTAGAAAAAGGTTTTTTTTTTAAAAGTTGATTACACAAATTTATTCCAGTCCCATACTGCTGTACTCTCTATGTTATTTTTTTTTTTAACTTCATGTATTGCTCTCTCTCATACCTCTCTAAATCGCCAGAACGAATTATCTCGTAGCTCTATTATATATGCCCAGAACAAATTATCTCGTCTAGCTCTTTATATACCAAGAACGAGTTATCTCATTGCTCTTTATATCGCCAGAGTAGTTCTCTCATAGCTCTTTATATCGCCAGAACGAGTTCTCTCACAGCTCTTTATATCGCCAGAGGGAGTTCTCTCATTGCTCTTTATATCGCCAGAGGGGAGTTCTCTCACACGCTCTTTATATCGCCAGAGGTGGTTCTCTCATAGCTCTTTTATATCGCCAGAGGAAAGTTCTCTCATTGCTCTTTATATCGCCTAAACGAGTTCTCTCATTGCTCTTTATTATTCTGCCAGGTGCGCGGAGTACGTCTCATTGCTCTTTTTATTTACGCTCCTGGAATGGTCGATAGGAAGTTATCTTTCTTCGTTTCATTTGCTTCGTTATATTTTAAATCTTGTACTCCAACAATCGAAAACCACTTCTCCTCTCAGCTCTTCCTATATCACCTATGGAATAAAGGAAATTGCGAATTATGGTACTAGTTGCTTCATATAGCTCTTTATTCCGCGTATGGCGAGAGATCTACTCTCTTATTATACTTGTCCTGTATATCGCTATACCCCTAAAAACGAAACTTATCCTTCTATTGATACTTTCTTTTACAATATACGCACAAGAGAGAAGAGATTCTCTCTCATTAGCTCTTTTAAATAAATCGTCCACAATTTCGGGATATGGATTCTCTGCCATATGAACTGGCTTTATATCGCCAGAGGAAGTGTTCTCTTTCTATTGCTCTGATTTATATCGCCAAGAGGGAAAGCTCTCTAGCTGTTTTGCTTCTCATACATTCTCGCCAGAAGGAAAGTCTTACTAGCATTTGGCGTACATATTAATTTAAGTCGTGCTCCGTATTAAACCTCGGAGTTTCCTTTCTCTCCTTCAGCATTCATTTATTAAATCGCTACACGTAAGGGGAAAGTTTGTCCCCTTCTATAAGTCTGCATATTTTAAAATATACGATTGGCTCAGAGAGGGCACTAATGTTTCTGCATCTCATTAGAGTGCAGTAACTTCTTTTAGTGATGCCACTTTAACACAGGAGAAGTACCTCTCTCACTTGTACATCTCTTTTTATTATCGCTCCAAGAGGGAATGTTCTGCTTCATTGCTCGATTTCCAATATTATCTGCCCAAGAGGGGAAGTTTTCTACCCATTATACTTACCCATGGGAGAGATTTAGGTTTCTCCATGTCGAAGAGATTTGTCCTCGCGTGAGAGCCGCCCCTCTCTCACAAGAGCAATTCTCCCACGTGACTCCTGATAATTCGTGAATAACTACTTTTTTAGAGCGGAATATCCTCGTTGCTGATTTTTCTAATAAAAAAAAACTACAAATAACGTAATTATGTGTCACCTTCCCGTTATTACGAAACCAATTTACGACACAACACCTCAAGACTTGCCTCTGCTCCTTCCGACCGAAATATAGTGAAGTGTCAACTATCCCCAGTTTCTTAGAGCTCAGATTTCCTATCGTCCCACTGTACGCCCATTTAAATGTTAATCAGGTGCCTCCATATTTGTAGAACCCGAACAGTTATCGTGCACTCCCAAGACACAAACCACCTATCGTAAATTCTACGTTTTAACTTGGCTGTTTTGGTGGTGTACAAAACAACAAAAAAATCCTCGGATTCGATTGAAACGATGGTTTCTAAGTGGCCGGGAAAGGAATAAAATTTTGAGTCTTCCATTGAAAAGTTTTAGCTAAAAAAAGCTGTGTTACTGAAGAACTCGAAAATTCACTTAACACGAGCGTCAGCCAAATACATTAGGTCCAGAAAATGACGGACAACAATGTCCCAGATCTCCTTGAAAAGTGTATGTTACGGGGGTCACAAAAAATCCAGGTGGATCACTGAAGCACACTATGTCTGTACAACTAAATAACACTCAGAAAAACATGCGCCAATTTTTTTTCGTGCTATTCTTGTTCCGCAAATTACACTCTGTGGAAAAACCAACGTACAACATATGCTGCACCCTCCGGGCACCCCTTTCACGCTCCTCACACCAGCCGAGTGTAGGGTGATGCATGCTTCTCATGTTATTTTTGGGAACTCTGTGGTAGTATATACTTTGAGCTAGTGGCCTAGGCGTTGTCACTTGCCATACAAGGTTCACGAAATTCCTAGTGTTGTTTTGGCTTATGTGTTCTTACTTAGTAGTTTAGTGTGTTTTTAGGTGCTGATAATGATGTGTTTTTGAGTAGGGTTGCGTGTGTTCGCTTTGGATGTCTACCATCCAGAATGCCAATTGAGGTTAATATCCACGATAACAATCCTTCACAGAAGACGGAGACGTTTGATTGCCGATTGAAAACGTGTGTTTTGGATTGGATGCGGTTTGTGTGACTACACGAGAGCTAAAATAGTACCGCTTATGATTTTTTTCTGAATCTTTTATAAAATTTTTCGATTTCTTTAATTCTATGGAGTTGTTTCTTTGTAAAAACAGCAAAACGAGATGAATACAAAATTAGTTGATTAATATTTTTATTCTACGCTAAATATGTTTATAGATTTTTACTTATATGTATCTTTCAAGTAAAGGCTGCATGTTTAATTTTATGAATTTAAAAAAAAACACCAAACATACAAGGGATCCAAATCAATCTTAAATTATTTTATCACCTACTTGCACTGGTTTAGAAATCAGATTTATTTCCGCCGGTACCATACATACGAGTATGTTACTGAAAATTCGGATCTGTTATGGAAGAAGTCAAATCTACATTGATTTCAAAACTCTTCTTCCTCAATTTTCCATTCCATATCAATTATATATGAAAATCTTAGTTCTGTGAGATCTCTATTTTGAATTTCGTTAATCTACCAGCTGACAATTAACACGACCTTATGTGCTACAGCTTTATAATGGAGCAAACAATAATCCATCATGAGTGTCAAGATTCCAATGTCGAGGAATTTAGAAACTCTCCACCCTCATACTGCAGGAGTTGCAGAAAGTTCTCGGTCAGGGACTCGGCAAATCAGCATCCTACCTAGACCAAGAAATAATCACAACGCCTTGTGGTGAGATTTCCCTAAATCACAACATGTTTGATACTCATGGCAGTAATGCTCGATTCTGTTATTTACTACTCTCTAAATTGCTCATTTATAATACGCCAGGGGAGTCTCATAGCTCTTTATAATCGGTACTTTACTAAGACGAATGCCTCTCATTTGCTTTACGTCTTCGTCATAATTCGCCGGAGGGGAGTTATCTCATAGCCTCTTTATAAGTGTCGCCAGAGGAGTTCTCATCATTGCTCTTTTATCCGCCAGAGGCTAGTTCTTCTCAATTGCACTCTTTTATTCTCGCTACAGAGGAAGTTCTACTCATTAAGCTCTTTAAATAATCGCCAGAAGGAGAACAGTTCACTCTCATAGCCTCTTAAAATACGCCCAGTATTATGCGTGAGTTCTCTATCCATTGCTCTTTATAGTCTCCGAGGAAGCTATTATAGCTTCATTAACATAGCCTTTTTTATTTATCGCCAGAGGGAGATTTCTCTCATAGCCATTGGCTTTATATATCGCCAGCGAATGGATTGAGTTCTCTCATTGCTTTAATAATAATACAGCCACAAGGGGACGCTTTCATCGCTTGCTCGTTTATTAGTAAATACAGCCGCAGTTTTCCAAAGGAGTTCTAACCTCAATGCTCTTATATCGCCTAAACGAGATTCTCTCACTTGTCTTCTTTATCCTCGTAGAGCGGGAGATTTACTCTCATTGCTCTTTATATCGCAGAGGAAGTTTCTCTCAACTTGCTTCTTTATATCGCCAGCAGAGGGAAGTTCTCTCACATTGCTCTTTTAGATAATCGCCTAAAACGAGTTAATCTCATGCTCTTTATATCGCCGAGGAAAGTTTCTCTCCATATGCTCTTTATAATCGCAAGAGAGGAAGGTTCTCTCAATTGGCTACCTTTAATATCGCATCTCTGCCTAAAAAACAGTGGTATCTCTCATAGCTCTTTATATCGCCAGAGGGAGTTTACTCCTCATTGCTCTTATAATATCCTCACGAGGAGTTTACTCTCAATTGGCTCATTATATCTCCAGATGGGAGTTCTTCATAGCGCTCTCTTTAAATCGCCTATATAACGAGTTCTCTCGAATTGGCTCTTTTATATCGCCAGAGGAAGTTCTCTCAGCTCTTGTATAGCTTCGCCATAAACGAAGTGTCTCCTCATAGCTCGTTTAATACGACCAGAGGAAGTTCTTCTATTTGCTCTGTTTACTTATTGCGGCATGAGGGAGTTCTCTCATAGCTCTTGTATATCGCCAGAGGGATTCTCTCATTTGCTACTTTATATCGGCCCAGAGGAAGTTCTACTCATTGCTCCTTTTATTATCGCAGAGTAGTTCTCTCATAAGCTCTTTATATCGCCTAAAGGGAGTTCTCCCTATATGCTCGTTTATATCGCCAGAGGATAGTTTCTCCTCATTGCTCTTTATATCCGCTCAATGAGATGTAGCAGTTCTCTCCATAGCTACTTATATTCGCCCCCACCAGAGGGGAGTTCTCTCATTGCCGGGTTTTCTTAGATAAATATTTATGTAGTCTTTTGGTGGACCATAGGTCTTCCACACCAATCTGTTGGTACTCCTGATGGGCACTAAATTGTTAACCCCTTGATGTGGCAGACTTATTTTTAATTATTTCATACGAACGAAGATTTGTTCAGAACTGCTACGGATGAAAAACAAAACAACTTGCCGTAGTCCTTCAACCTTACTTATAGGTATATAGACGATGACACATTATCAATTAGAACAATCATAATTTTACAATTTATGTTACCATTCTGTCATATATCCTGACCGAATCTCGATCTGATTAAGTAAAGGACACCACGAAAATCTGACAGATGTGCTTCATGTTTGGATTATTACTTAATAACGTTATCTTAATGGCAGACTTGACAAACTACATTATATCGATAAACGCTGAGACTTTGACTTTGCAATTGTCAACAACTTTTCCCTTTTTTTTGATGTTTAGTAATGTACCACTATCAACCTGCTATCATGGTGGTGTATGTCTCTCTAGTTGCATTTCGCTTACGCAAGGGCATGTCATGCGTATGATGATTTTTTTGTAAGAGCAGTGATGGCCCAATACTAAGCCCAAAAAGTTGGATGTTCGCAGGGTTATAAATCAAATACTCGTTTAAAGTCATTCCTTTCGCAAATTCTACGGTCGCTATAAATGAACCTTGTTTGCGATAATTACAAATTATTCCACTAAATTCATATGTTTGGACTGATTTGTTTCATTACCTTTGTTAGGACCTGTCATTTCGATTACTAGATTTGAGTAACGGTAACCCCGGTTTACTTTGTTCGACTACAGGCACACGCATGGGTGTGACCGGTCAGCAAGAGGATGCTTTACTCCTCCATGGCACCTGATCCTGCCTTCGCTTTGCGTCGAAAGGAGGTCCGTGTTGCCTACATCGATTTTGTCATGTGTTTTTTGGACTATGATTATCCGTTTGATGACTTTTGTCACTTGCCGCCTTTTATCTTTATGTTCTCTCATTTTGCTCTTATATCGCGCTAAACGAAGTCTCTCCCATAGCTCTTCTATATCCAGATCAGAACGAACAACAATTTTAGAACAAGAGTACAAAAATTTTTTTTTTTTTCCCCCAAAGAAGAGAATTTTTTTTTTGGGGGGGCCCCACCATAGCTCCGCACATGGTAAACAATTGAGTCTCTGGATATTTTGAATCTGTCTAGCTGTGACCGTCCAAGCAGGAGGGGATGATACTCGCCTCCCATGGCACCTTTATCCTGGCCTTCGCTTTTGTCTTGAGGTACCGTTGTTGCACCTGCAGCGCTCTGCTGATTTTGTTATATATGGCTTTTTGGACCACATTGATTAGCGTTTAACAAGATGTTTTTACTTGCGCCAATTTATATCTTGAATTTTGATCGCCACCAAAATTTAATAGGGACTTGCGTAAGACCAACCAAGATGGCATCTGCTCGCATCTCTACAATTTTTAAAGCGATTTGACCAGTAGTTTGTATATTGGATTGCTTAATAAAACATACAATCCAAATAACAAATAACCGAGTAATATTATATAAGGCCGGCCCGATTTTATAACTAACAGTAAGACAACGACAGAAAGCAATAGCAGACAATTGCAAACAAATAAAAACCGGTAGAGAGAAAATAGTGCAAATGCAAGTCCTTACTAATCCCATTGGGACTATGTGTGGGAAACCTAATGCTTAGGTCCAGCATACCCCCTTCCGATTAGGCTTTAGGATGTACTCCCGGCAGTGGTTAGCCATTTGACCTGGTCAACCAGCTGGACACCACAAGACATGGCCGGTGCCCGGTGGTCAGGGCTCTAAGGCAGCATCGGCGGACGTGTCCGAAGAGTTTTTAAACTTTAAATTTCTCCTGTGTCCCGTTTAGCATCTTTTACACAACCTTCGGCCTAACATATCCTTTTCATCTCTTTTTTTTTCCCGGGGTATGGGTTGAATATTGCGGGTAGTGAGTTGAGAACAGAATTCAGTAAGCCTGACAAGCGACTGGTTGTGTCAGCCATTTTCTTGACGTTCTATTTTATACAAAGTTCTTTTGATCAAAGACTGAACGGCATATTACCGAAAGTTTCTTTTACTTTTTAACATTTCTATTTCATTAACGTAATTTCTGTTAATTGTCTGCAATTTTAATAGAAACCCTAACAACAGTAAAAGTAATAAGTGTGAGACCATTTCATAAATCAAAGTTGTATATAGTATA
>CAJDSM010014150.1:0-10547 GCA_903981925.1 Ostrea lurida | reverse complement strand
CTTGAGTATTGTATTTGTTGTATCATAGTTCACTTTCTGCCAACCCAAATCAGGTTCATAACGTAAGATGAAGAGAACCTTTCGCGAAGGTTTTCAAGAGAGTTCACTAGTAAATACCAATAGAGACACTTGTAGATCACTTCTACACTATTCGAAATTAAGTTAGAGTACTTCATCTTCCGCAAGGATCAATCATATCACTACTGTATTTGGCAATGTTCATGGGTTTAGCAGCTGGCGCATTTGGTCACGAGCAGGGCTCGAACTCGCAACCTCCACAGTTGCCTCATTGACAATTGCAACGTTTGTTTTTAAGTTTAAGGTATCCAAAAGACCTCATATTCCACTTCTAAATGCTGAGCATTTGTGTGAGAATGAGACATAACTACCTATGTTTTACCATCAAACGTTGAATATGGCACGATGGCTTGAACCTTGCAACCGTCCGGTTACAAATGCAAATCCTCTACCACTGAAGCACTAATCCATTACAGAATAAAACGCAGTGGCTTCACAGAGTATGTAAGCTGGAAATATACATGAATAGAGCCCGCAATATATGAACTTTTTCACATCAATGTAAAATCCCTTGCTAATATCAGTACGCTTCTATTTGTGTTTTTTTCTAAAAATTATATATTGACAGTATAGCGGTAGTAGGTAGATATGACAAAAAAGTTTTTATAGCGAATTCCAAAAGATTCAATAAGAATCCTCTATTAGTATCGAGTTGTGGGATAGGAAATCCCACCGAGGGACAAAATCTGCATCCAGGACGAGGCTTCCGATATCCTAGAAGCGAACTTGTTCCGAGGTTGGAATTCCCTATCCACGACGAGTAATAATAAGGATTAAGGATTATTTTTCTCACATTTTATTCACTGATTAGCGCGTTAAATCGGGAGCTTTGAGGAAATTTACAATTATCAATATTTTTATTTGAACTTTAAAACAAAAACTAATTAGACAGGATGAACGAGCATACCCGAAAATGATTTACACTAAAAGTGTAAACTAAAAAACTTAAGGCTATCACCAGAGAGCTATATCAAATTGAAATTTAAACGAAACAATGCAAAAGGTTTTGCTTCACCGTGTAACGTTAATCATAGGAAATATATGACGTCACAATGAAATGACGTCGCAGCAGTGTGAGATCGAAAAATCTCACATGGCTGTCTCACATGGGTAAAGTCGGTCTCACACTGGTGAAAATGTGAGAAATATTGATTTTGGCCTGTCTGTGGGTCCGTCACAAAGTTTGTTAACGCACAAACACACACCTCTTTACAGTAGGGAAAAAATTGAACGCAGAAATGAGTAACTTGTGTTCAATCACGTATGAAAGCTGTTAATGGAATTCATAAGAAATTGTCTAAAACATTTCTTTAGGTTAATCAACACAATTTCGAAACATCAGCAGCTAGTTTAGTGCGTTTAAGACTATACACTTCCTGTGATTTTTTTAAGTGTGCCCCCCCTTTCAAAAACAGTCCTACGCCTCTGTATATACCATTTAACATAAATAAACACTTTTCAAAATTACTACACCTTGAACTGCTCGCAGTGCTATCATTTTCAATTCTTTATATTATTTTTATTTTATTAATTTAAAGAGAAATTATGATATAAATAAATAAATAAAATAAAATAAAAAAAAACCCAAAAACTAAGCCCATCCCTCTCAAATAAGATAATCTACTGCACTGACTCTCATAAAGCTTTTTTCAAAAGCTAAACTTGTACAGAGTTCCTTTGCTACCAAGGCACCGTACGGCGGATTTTTCTCCGCGGGTCTGAAATTGGAATAAATTTTGGCGGACAAGGAAGTGTTATCTCTCTTGCAAGTACTGAAATCGCAAGTGGGTGCAAATTTGGCGAGTGAAATTTTGGCGTTAATTAAGGTATCTAACCGCCAAGATAAGCCAAATTTATCACTGCGCGAAAAAAAAACAAACCGTTATACGATATAAAGCAGATTTCCATGCAGTAACCTATCCTTTCAGAGCTTCATGTAAATAATGTATATGCATAAATGTAATCATATGGATTTAAAAAAATACTTTATAAGAGTTGTTCATAGTTTGATCATACTGAGCTCAGAGAGAAAAAGCATAGTACTTATATGCTCCATGATACTTGAGACATAACATGAATTCCAAACTACTGGAGACACATATAACATTAATTCCAGGCTACTTCAGACATATAACATGAATTACGCACTATTTGAATTCCAAGCAACTCGAGACACATAACATGAATATTCCTGTCTATTAATGTTGTTCGCTGCTGCTGTGCTATCCGTCTTGGAGGCTAACTGGAAATGTAAGAATTACCTCTTTGGAGTCCATTTCTCAGACAAAGCAATATAATGCTGTCTGACGTGTTTCATGGTAATTGTTACGCCGTTTTTAGACGGGGGTCACGTGACCCCGTCTATTGGTTTATTGTTCAGTCAAATGAATCTATGCTAATAAAAAAGAGTGCAGAATTTGCTTAGTCATATTTTGAATCATTTTGAGAAATGATCAGATATTTCAATGAACAAAACTACATATATGGATTATTTATCAAAATTACTTTTATGCATTAGATATTTCTGCCAAATAGAAACAAAACTATAAGATCGAAATTCATACTTTATTTACATCCGGTACGGAGTAGCCCGAGAAGATGCGACTGCATCCGAAGTTTGTCTAGATGCTATTGTAACGCACTCAAAGAAAGGTGAACAATTAAGCTCGAAACGATGTAAATGCGGGAATAACAAAGCTTTCCTTATTGATCTATTCGTAAACAAATTAATCTTGTTATGAAACGATCAACAAAAGTGCAAGACAACTGGCAAGAGGGAGAGCTCACCAAAATGGTATATAAGCTTGTTGTGATAGTTGCTGTGTTTTGTATGTGAAACCCCCCCCCCCCCAAAAAAAAAAACAAAAAACAAAAAAAACAAAAAAAAAAAAAAAAAAACCAACCCAAAACCACGACAACAATATTAAGACCCATGCGTCCATTGTTTACTAGAACAGCTGATTAACCGTTCGATTGTTTTCAAGAATTATTACAAGGAATATCAAGTTTCTGATTTTGCTGTTTTAATATACAGTCTTTATTGAATTCGTTGATTTTGACTATTGTTAGACGTCCTCTTTTGTATTAAATGATAATTTCAAGCAACTGTTTACTATGACTACATTTTCTAGACAAAAAGAGAATAACTGATAGTAATTTTAAAATGTTTATCTCTTAAATGTTCACTCCAGTAGACAAAACATAAATTTTAAAGTTTTTATTGAAAATTAAAAACGGAGATCTTGAAGATGCAATTAAAAAAAAAATCTTGGAGAAACACATTTGAAATTTTAAAAAATCTTGGAGAAACAAATTTAAATTTAAAAAATCTAGGAGAAACAAATTATGTTGCTTTCTTGGAGACTTTGCCTTGGAGGAAATCATTGCCTTGGAGATAGTCAAGCTCTTGGAGAAATGTATACCAAAATCTCAATAAAACATGAGCATGATATTACCAGATGCATGAAGAATAAATGCACATTTGTGAATTTAAATATTGCTTCATATTGAGAGAAATTTAACAGCGTTATTTCACTCCGGGATTTCACTTACCATATTTGCAACATTTGCACAGTGAGATCATGTTTATTTTGAAAGACAGTATGATGGTTTTGAAAAAAATGATAATGCATTTTGTTTGAAAGCAAATTAGAATTATTAACATGTGACACATATGTATACTGGTGTCTAATTCTAGCACAGTACCGGCACTTAAAATTCCAAAATTTTGTTAACGGACCACCATATTACATGTATTGAATTCCAATCAGGTAATTAAAACTGTAAATAAAACCACAGAATACATGTAAAATGGAATCCACAATATAATAAATACTGAGTATACATAGGATAGAATTTAGAGAAGCAAATCATGGTATTTAAACTAAGCAAGGCTGACTATCACCAAGTAGATGACGATTTGTCGAGAGGGAGGCAGTGTGTTGTAAATTGTGCTGTATTTTTAGTTAAAGCTCATTATGAAAGGTGTGAATTTCAAAAATGGTCTAAACATGACTTGCATAGTACTTTATATGGAGGTGATTTATTGTACCTAAAAATAAGAGAAACACTTGGTGAACTTGATTTCATGCATTCCATGACACATGAAATTTGACAAAACAATCATTAACTTTCAAATTTATCAGACATTCACTGGTTCTATGTAAAAGGTCAAAGATCAAGCGCACTGGACATCGAAGTAACAATATGGTTTCAGGGCTCTAGAGCATTAACCTTTCTACGTCGAGTCACCATATCATATACATGTATATGGACTACCCAAGGAACGACGATGTTCCTTATTGAATTTGGGGTCAAAAGGTCAGAGGTCAATCACACTGGACATTAAAATAGCCATATGGTTTCCATCTAAAATTCATATTATAACATGTGAACAATAGATTCCATATTCAAGCTTATATGCAAAATATGAGACGTACTATATGGGCAATGATACTCGGGTGACCGTTAAGGCCTGTGGGCCTCTTGTTATTATTATGAATAAAGTCCCATTATAGTTTTGTACTCTGTTTTATACATATTTTGCAAAATATGTGATCCACATACCTCAATTTCTAGTCTATTGTTGTATAAATTGACTTGTGATTCTACATCTAAAATACATGTATCTTTGAAACCAATATCAAACAATAACTTATCCAGTGATACCATTTTTGTGGCGTTTTATTGGTTCATAATATATTTCAGACGAAGATGAATTTTTCCCCATATTCAAAAACTTTATATTTCTAATAGCAATATGTATCAGAAGAAGAATATCTTCTTTTTTTTAAATCTCTCTTGTCTCATTTCAAAACCAAAGCCACTTAAAAGTGCTATACAAGAATTGCCAGACTTCTAAAAATAGTCTTGTATTTTTTTTTTATGATTGGAAATAAATCAAACGATTCTGTTTTCTGATGTTTCACCATACATATTTTCTGTTAGTTTAAGTTAAAAATGTGTCATGCAACTTTGCATTTCATACATTACCAAATACATTATTGTTTATCATATCTTCACTACTACGCAATTTTATTATGATTTCATATACTCTGCATGATATTCAACAATAGTTACTACAATTGAAGCTTTTAATTTTTTTTTTTGTAGTAATACAGACATTTACATATGAAATGTTGTTCAGAATGTTCACATTATAAACAGTTGTTACTTACGTAATTTCAATTTCATGAAAACCTTTTCTTCATTTTAGAAGCAGGGACTCAATGTGCATCAGAATATATGCATGCATGCAGCATACATGTACCTATAATTATTAAGAATGTTTATATCGTAGATAGTTAAAGTTTTGTAGCTATTATTGGCCGCAGGAGCGGCCGATCTATTTGTGATTGTGTTATAAACTGCGCAATGGGAAAGGGGAAGTCTTCAAGAAATTGAATTTTACCAATAATATTAGTAAAAGTTCTAAAAAATGAGTTTCAAAAATATGTATAAATTAAATATGAATAACTGTAATCAATGCGTTTCATTATTATTCATTATTCAACGAATATTATGATCGAATTCACGACTTTAAATGAAGTGTTTACAACACATACTCCCCTCAGTGGCAGTGTGTAAAATATAGAAACAATTCGTTATGGAGTTTCCAGATATCATTTCAATAAATAGAGAGATAATAAGTTCTTTTGGTTAGAATATGCTGCGGCTTCAAATATTTTAATGATTTTTGTATATTTTGATTGCCGCTTTGCGTTAAATCTCAATCTGCAAGCCAAATTTACAGCCCGTCCAGCAAATGACATCGCCATCATCATGCGACACAGATCCGGGGTACTAGTATGCCTTGAAAATAGAACACCGATGTTTCTGTAATTTTTTGACATTCAAAAATCAAATGATGGTATACTTGCTAAATCGATTCTCAACTGCAATCTAGTTCCCTAATTAAACATGACCGGAGTTGAAGGAAATAGACAAAATGTAGGGGACAATAGTATATATGTTGGTTGTTTCTGTATGTTTCTTTGGAAATAGAATTTTCAAAATTTTAGCGGCCGATTTGATGCTTTGCATCAAAATTATCTTGTTTCATATAGATTTGTTTTCAACAGAGGGATGGAACCATATGAATCTCTTTTTTTTCAGAAGTTATAAGGTAATGCCTTCCGCAAGTACATCCTTGATATCGGTACTAGTCTCAAATTTTGTGATAATGTTATTTTATGCCATTCCAAATATACGATACGATTCAACATCAAACAATATACTATTTGATACGTTAATACTCTTTTATATGATCTCTTTGATCACCTCACGAGCCGCAATCTCATCATTTATGACTGTCAGCAATGGAAACTATGTTCTAAAATGTTGGATATAGATGAAGGAACAGTTTTAAGATGGCCAGGAAAGTCCAGCAATTTTAACCACTAATAAATAATTCGCAAGGTTAAAATAATTGGAACTCTTTCAAGTTATATTTGATATATTTCAGCTACTCAGAAGAATGGAAAAGAGCAGGTCTATGCTAATTATACTATATACTACTACTAGTATATTCCAACAAGTGTGAGTTCATGGCCCCTCATCCCGTGCTCATCGGGGATTCGTCTTAATTAGCTATTACACGTATAAGCCGAAGAGTTTGGCCATCAAATGCATTTTATACTGTAGGGAACCCGTGGGGATCCGGGTTAGAATAGGTCCTCAGCATCCCCTTGCGTGTCGTAAGAGGCGACTGAATCGGACGGCATTCGGATGAGACCGCAAAAACCGAGGCCCCGTGTCACAGCAGGTGTGGCACGATAAAAATCCCTCCCTGCTCAAAGGCCCTGAGTGCCGAGCATTGGCCTAAATTTTGCAGCCCTTCACCGGCATTGGTGACGTCTCCATATGAGTGAAATATTCTCGGTGGGACGTAAAACATTAAATAATCAATCAATCAATATACTGCAGGGATTCAAATGCTGCAGGGAACCAATTAAGCCATAATGTTGTTCTTTCATAATATAACCATTTCAAGGCTGCTAAATTCAGAGGGCTTTTGCTAAGGACAATTTTAGTCTTATCTAAACCTCCTGGAAAAGAATTGCAATAAACATAAACACCTTAGAGCATATGATTTTTTTGTGTACTAGAATAGTTTTTCGCTAGACAATCAACCTCCTGAAATAAAGAGGTCTGTTTGAAACGTATTTCTAGTACAGTGTATTTAAAAACATAATTCTTCATATCACGTAGACATATGACACAACATTTGGCATATCAAATATTGTAACATTGAAAATATATAAAGTTTGAACTTATTTTGAAATCAATTTAATTGACCCCGTCTCTCAGTACTCTCAGTACGTTGATTTATACACAGATTTTGACTATGGTTTGAGCATCACTGAAGAGACATAATTTGTCGAAATGCGCATCTGGTGCATAAAAATTGGTACCGTATGATTTATATTATGACCCCTGGGTCGAGGCCTCTGCTGGTGGACTGTTAGTCCCCGAGGGTCTCTACAGCCCAGTTGCTATGTACTATGTTACTAGCTTGAAATACGGATATGTATTTAATTGCAGTGGTAAAATTAGAAATTCATATCAAAATTCAGGATTATCTCCCTCAGGCATAGCTCTGATCCTTCGAAGTATTTGGCCCCAATCTTTTGGCACTACATTGATCACTTCAGAGAGTGTTACTTTCATGTTTCGGGTTTCCAACATTTCGGTTTGAGCATCACTGAAGAGACATAATTTGTCGAAATGCGCATCTGGTGCATACAAATTGGTACCGTATGATTTATATCACTCCATTTGCCTGATCAATACAATGGGCTCACGGTGTATGTGACCGGTCGACAAGGGATGCTTACTCCTCCTAGGCACCTAATTCTACCCCTGGTGTATCCACGCGTTCGTGTTTGCCCCATGTAATACGAAACCCTTTTCATCCTTACCGTAGGAATCTTATATGTATGTGTGATAAACCCGGTCGATGCCTTTCACGGTATTTGATTTTATTGATGACCAACAGTTATCTTTGTACCACAGTTAGATTTTTACCAAGAGATATATAGTACATATAATATTTAGGACTTTGATCTGAATAGTAAATCAAAAGGGGTTATACAAACGCTGTATCTAAAAGAACATTCGGTAGCAATCTTGGGAACCTGTTTGCTTTAACATTTAACGAACGATCGGGTTATTTGTAGATTTAACGTTACCTCATGATTACATAGCGATTTTTAAAACGTTGATAATTCATCACCATCAAGTTCAGAGTCTGTATGTAAATAAATGAATATAATTAATTCAACAAATAACGTCATAAAATAGAAATTTAAAAGCAAATTGTTGTATTATATTTTTTTTTCAGTACACTCATACTTAAACAGGATGTTGTGAACTAAACTTCGCAATTTATTCCCAATTTCTAAGTTCATTTGCAGTTGAACGCGGTTACCTTACCTCAATACTTCAAGATTGAAGATTCGTGGTTTGCGAAAAACTTTTTCACCGAAAACGAAAGGGAAGGGAGATAAATATCGTCAAGCTAATCAGTATGATCTACAACATGCATTGTTTGAAATAACCTTTAGCATTAACTTACCTTCAAATCATACTACTTTTTCTCATGGAAAAATAATGGGAATATTTCATTCAGCTCAAAAGAAAAGAATACAAACAATACCGATTTTTAAACGATCTGCAATACTACGGACTTTTGATATAGAAGATTATGGCATACATGTATATTCACTGCACCGTGTTGTCATTGTATATGTAATAAACACCGCTGTTGTATTATTTCAATAGTGGCTAGCAAGGTGTTATGACTATGATCGTATGAACGACCACTGTGGAAAAGGTTACAATTATCACAAAAGGAATAAATTTCATGTTTTACCCAGGTTTTTGTGTAAATGTCTGCAATGGAGTTGAAGGTCAATGCATGAGCTTTAATCTGGGTTATACTAGTATTTGCTAGAACACTGGGGCACTAGCCAAGAAGGGATGAAACATTAAGGTCAAAGGTTAAAGAATGGTCGGAATTGACCACTCGTTGCTGTTTCAATGAGGTGGCCTTATTTGTTGATGCAGATTTGCCGCTGGTCAAAATAGGTTATACACCACGACCGTTATCCATGGTTATCTATACTACCAAATCAACGGAGTGAACTTTTCTAGCCCACTTGCAGCTGCGCCGATAATCGTCAGGAATATTATGTAATAATAGATGGTTGGTGCATGCAATGTACTATGAAATTTCATATAGCAATTTATTTTAATAAGCTTAGGTTAATTAATACGAGTTACCCGGACCCGGGTAAGTTCGCATTTTATACTTTCTAAGCACGCTCAAAGCTACACAAATGAGGTACCCACAAACGACAGCAAATTGCAAGGGGGGGGGGGGGCCCTCCAGGAAGTTTTTGTAACGTGTCAAGGGGTCCGTACCCGGTTGATTCCAGATTTTGGGGATTTTGATAAATTCAACAAACTACTTGAAAATTTTCCTCTTTCAATGATTAGATAAAATGATTAATATGGTTTTCCTCTCTAAATGATTTTATTACTTTAAACTGGGTCTTCCTTACTTAGGGGAAATCACACTTGGTCGACCTATCTAATCAATAAAAGTTTAATTGGTAAGCCTGCCTTATTCAGGCAAAACTTAGCAGCAAGCTCTACCCTACAACTAACATAGGCTGCAAAGCCAGAGCAGCAGTTACTATGTTAACGCCTTCTTCAGGACGGACAGTCGATGGTACCTTGAAGCCGTACCCCTCCCTAACTAAAGAAGACACCGAAATAGGCGAACCTCATAATAGGTCAACCACTATAATACTTGGTCAGCCTTCTAACGAATGTTTAATATAATCAAATGTTGACAAGCCTCTAATGATAGGCAATTCACCTGTGGCAAGCCTCCGATCAAACGTATAGGCAATCCACCCGACCAAACTAACCTTCAGTGTTTTCTTTCAACAACTGGCTTGGGCTGTCGAATCACGAAAACAAGAAGGCCCATGGGCACATCGCTCACCTGAGCAACTGCTTCACTAAGAAAGAACAATAGTAGCAACTTTAATCCCCTTTGTGGTCCCCCACCCAACCTCGAGAGGAGGGGGGGGCATTATCTAAACAAAACTTAAATCTACACCATATCAGGAAGCTTTCAGGTAAATATCCACTCGTCTTGTTCAATAAAGAAGATTTTAAAGAATTTCCTTATATATTTGAGTAATATATTGATCCTCATTGTGGCCCACATTACTCCGTAGGGTCATGATTTGAACAAACTTTTTTCTTCATATATCAGGAAGCTTTTCTGGCTCAGTGGTTCTTTGAGAAAAAGATTTTAAAGATTTTCCCTATATAATCATATGTAGAACTTTTGATCCCCAATTGGGGCCCCATCGTACCCCGGGGGTCATGGAATTTGAACAAACTTGAATCTCCTCTATATCGGAAGGTTCCATATAAATTTTCAGCTTTCCTGG
>CAJDSM010014145.1:1612-12968 GCA_903981925.1 Ostrea lurida | reverse complement strand
ATTTTCTAAGTCATAACTTAGTGAAAAATGAATGGATCGAAACTAAATTTGCGGATTATAAAGCGTAAACTGCACCAAGTTAGATTATATCGTATAACCTAGGTCAAAATTAGCTTCGTTCCTTAAATGGATCGAAACCATATTCGAACTTAATCTGTAACTTGGTATGGCAAACCAATGCACCAAATATCAAATGCATGAAGAGGAACAAATAGTGCAAACCTAAAGTCCCCTTCAAATTCGTCGGTAGGGAACTAATAAAGGTGACTCACTACATCAATTGCAAGACTTATACAGTTGGGTTTTACGGCACAATAGGACGATCCCAGTGTTTTGTAAAACTACTTGTATCGAGTGGTGTCTTGTACAAATACATGTACGTAGCTCACCGCATCACATATAGTTGCTGCTCGCAGACACCGAGTTCAAAACTGCTAGTGTCTTCATTTTAATGAAATTATTTTTCGAAAATTATGAGGGGAGTTTTTTTTTATTGCCCATTTTGACAAATGTATCTATTACATGTCATATTTTCATGATTAAATCATACCAAATTTGATAAACTCTTTCAAGACTCAAATATCGGAAGGTACTTTCCCCAAGTAGCAAAGCAAAGCTATCTGAAATCCTATCTAATCAGTTTTATCCGTGTGGAATTTTCACTCATTAATCATAAATGTATGTTACATGTACCTGTAAGCCTATGTTATTTGGATATTCATTGGTGCCTAAATAACCTCAAAGATTTGGCAACACACACCACACCAAAAATTAAATAGTAATATTTTATTATAGAATTCAAATATTAGTGCCAAAAATTATGAATGCAGTTTACAAAATATTCTGGTTTGCAGAGGTAACTGGTATGCAGAGGTTTAACTTACAAATAGCACTTGTTCATTTCCATCGTTCTGACACACCAGCCAGTAACGCTACTTAGTTGTGCACTGATGCTTGGTAAAATATACGCCTGATGAAAAATTCACTTCAAATTCAACTCAAAATTTGTTGGCAGAACAGTTTACAGTAAAACATGCCTCTAGTGAATGGGGTTCGCTATATCCTTGTTACACTGTAAGGCAGATCTGGACAGGAAGTGAAAATATTCATTATAGGTCTGGCATTGTGTGGATAGCAGCACAAATTCACAAAGCACCATTAGTATTGCAACTACTATTAAAACAGCAACAAAAGCTTGAAAAAATTCAAAATACAGTCAAACCCTCGTATCTAAAAGGAACCAAAAAAACTTTGGATATCCATGGCACTCTCTGAGATGTCCTAGGATAAAAATACTAAGATTAGTACGTTGCTGGCCGCCCACTTTTCAAAATCAACTTCGACATACCCATGGTATTCCGAGATACTTAGTTGTTCATATACCCCCAAGTCTATTAACATATATAGGACTTTCTAAGAGACATGTCTGTAGTTCATTCTCACATGGCAAAACCATGCTCCAACACTATTGCATCCCACTAATTTAAGGGAGTGCAATGCTAATCCCACGACGAAATGTGGCAAAACTATGTACACACCACAATTATTTAGATACTTTAAATTGCTTCTAAATTTACATTATTAAGTAACAAATGCAGTTTTATCTGGAAGTTCTTAGGAAACCAAAAAAAACAAGAGCACTGCAACACGTAGCAATTATACGCCCACATGGCCCAGACATGGTGACCCTATTATGTACCTTTTGACCTTACCTTACGCTACCTTGGCTCAAGGTCAATCGACACATCCTTCACGTATCTACAGCGCCAACAAAATCTGTGAAAATATCTATTGAAATCCTGCACTCAACTTGACTAAACTTATGGCCTGGACAATTGTTAAAACCGCACTCATGTTACGCATCTGTACCCTTGACCTTGCGTCATAACACTTCCTGGTCTAGTCACCCAAACAGCTCTTGGAATTATTATTCACACCATCTTCACTCATTCGATCATAAACTTATGGTCCGGACAAGAACTTAAACACCACTATGTTGCCATTGCGACCCTTGCTATCTGACCAGTTGACCTTGTTCTCAAGGTCATAACACATCCCTTGTCTACGACCAACAGCTTCTGTGCACCTCGAGTGAAAATACTTATGGTCCGGACAAAGTAAAAAACCTCACTGTGCATTGTGACCTTACATTTGACCCAGCTGACTTGCAGAGATCAAGGTCATTACACTTTCTTGGCCGTGCTAGACCAACCATTCTCCGCTGCAAATATTATTCTAATCCATACACTCAGCTGAAAACTTATGGTCCGGGACAAGGTATAAAACAAATATTTGGTGCATTTTGACCCTTACCAGCTGACCCTTTGGCTCAAGGTCATGACACCTTCTTTGTCTCCAATGACAACACAGTCCTGTGAAATATTACTTGCCAAATCCATGCACTCAGCTAAAAGTTATGGCTCGGACAATGTTTAAACCATTAAGCTCGTGTACGTGAACTTGACTTCTGAACCAACTAACCTTCGGATCAAGTCAGACACTCCTCTTTAAGGTCCAGGGCATACTCTTCCTGTGAAATATTATTTAAATTAACACAAGAAGGATCAGGAGTTATTGGCCCGGACAAACTTATTTGGCTAATTGTTAAAAACTTAATTTAGTGTATAGTGACCATCGTACACATCGACAATAACCTTTGGATCAAGGCTCATGCCACCTTCCTTAGCGTCCAGGGCACAAATTCCCTGTAATATTAACATATCAACCTCATCTACAAAAGGATCAGGCATGTAGGCCCGGACACAACTAATTGTGCCAAATGTTAATACTTATTATGTGTATAGTTGACCTGAACCTTTGACCGAATACACACCTTGCGATCAAGGTCATGACACTTCCTTAGGTCCAGGGCCAACCATTCTGCTCGAAAATTATTACAAACCTCTCAGCCATCTCACAAAGAGGATTCAGGAGTCTATGGCCCCGGACAAGCTTTATTTCGGAGGACGCCGGACGACCGGACAACCGCGATACACATTAAACGTTCCCTCGTCTGAATGACGGCACACCTAAAAAACCAACTCACCTGACCCGGACCTGCGACCTACAGCACAGGCCACTTGTTTCTGTAAATAAGTTTTGACTGGTTATCTTACTAGTATACAGAAGTATTATTACAGAACAGAGTGCTGTGACTACCCTGTTCGCATCAACATGTAGACTAATCGTTAAGCGATATCCTATGTAAAGGAATTAACAAACAAATACTCTGGCTGATATTCGAAATATTCTCTATCCATTGTTCAACCAGGAGGTCAGCATTTGTGACAATGTATTCTGACAACCTCCTTAAAATAACAATTGACTTTTGTAACCCAACCCTCCCCCCCCCCCCCACCCCCCACCCCACCCTGCGTCAAACAGGGTATACAGTGACACAAAAACAAAATCCTTCACCAAGAATATAACTAAAACGTCGCAAACTGTCCAGACACTTATCTTCAAAAGCAACAGGACTGACCTGCTTTTTCACACTGGAGCTTCTCCATTTTTTTTTTCTCGGAGTAAAATATATTGCTCCTGTCCATCCTCTGAGATTTCTCAAACCAGTGATATATTCTATAACAACAATGCATTCACACAAACTGGCTTCGTCGAACCTGGATCCCATGAATCACTCATGATGGCTGGTCAGAGTACAACCTGTACGATTATGATGAGCTATCCTCACGATGACAACAATTAACTTCGTAAACATCGACTGATAATAAGGATTTCCTGATTTCCAGAACTGACGAACATGATACTTCTACAGCTTCATCAAGTTGTCACCAGAATACAAATTCAAGCTGTGGAATATATTTTCCTTATATACAACTGAGGCGCACAATTGTTTTATACAGATATACCGAGAAATTGCTAAAATGACAAAATGAACCCAATCAGCATGCCTGTTACATAGTACAAGTAACAAAATTATCTATCCGCTTAACACTACAAATTCTGTCACTGTGTAATCTGGCTACAATATTGAAATCATCTAGTTAAAAAACAAACTGAAAAAAAAAGCTGAAAGTAAAGCAACATCTGTCCTTAATCTTTTTTTTCCACTCTGATTTTCTTATCTTCTGATCACTAAAGCATTACATATGGTATCAGTCCAAATGACTGATAGAACAATAAATGTTCAGCGTGCAAAAATAATACATTGCCATTAGCCCCCACCCCCCCCCCCCCCCCCCCCCCCCCCCCTTCAACATACCCCTTTTAACATTTGCAGGCTAGTAATAAAATTACTCTTGGAAAATTCCATCTTCTTGTCTGTACAGCATCCAAACTCAATACTGTAATATCATGAATACTCATTGGGGATTTAATTTCGTTATTTGAGAGTTAAATAAAAAGAATGAAAAAAATTGATGACAAATTTTTCACATGATATAATGTCTGACAATTTCATAACCATGAAATATATAATTAAACCCACCAAAATACTGTAAACATATTATATTTGATGCATACAGATATTTAGCAGAAAAATTTTCTAACATTTGACGCAGATTTAATTTTACTGGAATTTCACTTCCTCTTTTGCCCATCAAACATGCCATGCCCCTTGCTTCGGGTGTACATTGATTTAGGCAAAGTAGTCTTCCACTAAAATCGCTAAAATAAATCCACAGTGAACGTTTATCACAGTAGGGCTGCGAATCGGATGAATTCAGTATTCGATACTATGCTATTTTTCATAATGTACTTGCGATATATTAGTACTTTGCTACTATCATTTCAAAGTTAGAAAATCACACCGATCTTTTCTCTTATTTCATTGACTATGAGATTGATTTCTATGTAAGAATATATAGTGAAAAATAGAACAAGACTTGGTTGCTTAACCTCCATTTGCTCTATTGGAGTAGTAAAAACTATGTCTTAGTGTTTAGAACAATCACAGAAATGTTTCATCCATATTAAACGTAACATTTAAGTGTGAGCAATCTCAAGATGATGAAGATAAATATTCTAGCACTGAACATCATCGCCTAATATCCCGGTATTGAAAAAAACGTATCGCCGATAACCGATACTTTTTTATAATGAAGTCGCAATATACTCGGAATATCCGCGGTCTTATCGCCGACAGCCTTAGTCCTTAACAGTGAATGATTTTTCAGTATTTACATCTCCATTGCTTTAGCCTTTGGTATCGTTGCCGACTATAATGATATCCATTTTCTCATGAATGCTTTGCAGATGCGCGTTTTAATCTTGATAAATATAGTACATAAATTCTAACAAAAATGAAAGTAAAATGTACATACAATAAATGAATTTCATTGTCGAAAATACATGAAGGTATGAAGCCAAATATACATTTAATGAAACACGCTACGGCTTCCTGAATAATTCTGGTGTAAATCTTCACCACGTATGCTTAAAATTAAAACTTAATTCTTACACATAGAAGGCCTACTGTCCCGATACATAATGTAAATATTATATCACTGTATATATTCAATATTCAGTTTAACCGATATTCACATCAATTTGAAACTAAATTTGTGTGGGGGACATTAATACTGTATACAGTATTGCCTTATTCTCCCAAACAGATCCTCAATTACATAGCAAACATTTCGCACATCACATTTACATATAAATATTGAAGAGAAAGAAAATCCTCTAATTTTGTAAACAAAATACAGATGAGTAACAAATGAAAGATTGATCTCTTATCAGGAAGAGGCCTCGGTAACAAAATAATTTCATCGTACAAATGTATACAGGGTATTCTCATAAATGATTCTGTAGGAAGCTTAGTATCATTGTCTTATAGTGCTCACTGGCTTCGTGGTTACGGATCCCATGTCGTTCATTTGGGTAGATCTACAAAAAATAAACAGAAAGTAGACAGAAAGTAGACGTAAACAAATAATTACCAATATCGTAAGGCGGAGCTTTCTTTATCAAAGGAGTAGGCCCACGAAGGGTGGAAATCTGCCCAAAAAATGGAAAAAATTAAAGTGAAATTTCAACAATTTTTTTTTTCTGCAAAAATAATAGACCATGAATGATAGATTATCAGGGTGATAAAAATTTTTGGAGTTTTGCATTGGAGTATCTAAGATTAATGCCCCAAACTCATGAATTATCATAAAATGCAAGAATTTGCTTAAAATCATCACATTTTTTGTGATAAAAACGAAAATTTGTTATAGAGCACAGCCTTGGACCAATTTTATTTTTTTGTCAGTTTAAATATGATGCCAGGAAGGTTCGAATTTTTATAACATCTTCTTGTCCAAGCCTGTGCTCTATAACGAATTTTCGTTTTTATCACAAAAATGTGTGATTTTAAGCAAATTTTTTGGATTTATGATATTCATGATATTTGGGCATAAATCTTTAATAGATATACAATGCAAAACTCCAAAAATTTTATCACCCTGATAATCTATCATACACATGGTCTATTATTTTTGCAGAATAAAATTTGTTAAAACTTTCACTTTAATTTTTACATTTTTTGGGCCAGATTCCACCCTTCGTGGGCCTACTCCTTTTCCATTTAAGGGCAAATGCAATGTACATTTCACAAAAGTTTTTCTATCTCCAAAATTGAAGACTTCCAATTATAATAATCAGAGTTACAGGAAACATAAACATCATTCAGTCTCTTCAGAATTATTTGATGATGGGGAAAATATATTCATACAACAACTGACAGCGTTTTTGTAATATGTATACAAGCAGGTGCATTGCATTTGCTAAATCTCCAAAGAGAGGTAACTCAGACTTCAAGTAGGAATATGGTGCCAATTACACTTCTTCATCAACTGTTATCTTTTCCAATCACAGGAAATATGGTCAAGATTTTTTCTCAAAGAATATCTAAGGGTACTATGATATTATATTAAGAATATTTTCTATAAATATATATACCGATAAACGAACGTTGCGTATGACCTTAATTACATAAAAAATTACATAATTTGTCCCAGCTATTGAAGTAGTCTATCCTGGCTTCAACATGCTATACACAAATTTCCATGATATATATATATATTTAAGTTATGTCTCCCTCCCCAAAGAAATTATTCTCCTTGACATACATTTCTAAAATACAATCCAATCCAAGCTTTTACCATTACTAGCAACTTCCCAAAGTTTCATGGACATCCATAAACATATGAAAGCGCTATCCTGGCGACAACATGCTATACACAAAAATCTAAGTCTCCCTCGGCCTCCCCACAAAGTGGTCCCCCTTGACAGATGTCTCTGAAAACCAATCCCATCTACCCCTATACTATTACTAACATTTTCCCAAAGTTTCCTGGAAATCCATCAACAATGTAAGCACTATCCAGGCGACGACAACATGCTATGACACACAGACAGATGGACCGACTAACAGGTCAAACACTATATATATACCCCAGCAACTTTGTATAACTAGTGCCTTGCAATATGTAGGCTTTCTTTCACTAGTCCTCTGTATGCCACTATTAATAATTACATGTGAAAAGTATGGCTTACATACTGCCAGTATTTGCCTGTAATTAGTAAGTTTCACTAATTACCTGTAGTCGGTACGGTTTACAAGCCTTCACTAATTACCTGTAATCGGTATGGTTTACACACTGCCAGTGTTTTCACTAATTACCTGTAATCGGTATGGTTTACAAGCCTTCACTAACGCGGCTATCAGGGCGCTGGTATGATGGAAGTGAACATTCTCGTCGATAAGTCCGTGAATGATCAAAACTCTGTTTTCCCTGTAATCAATAAACACTCAGTCTTAGAAGATATTTTTGATATTTTGTTTCATTTTCATTTAAGTTTTATTTTTACCGAATCCATTATCATTTAATTTTATTTTTAGTGATTACCTAGTACCGATTCTCATTGGTTAAAACATCTTTTAAGAATTGAAGCGATTTTTCGATCACGTAACTGAACATTATTTTGTTGTTGTAATATAAAAATTAAATATTAAGAAATAAATCTTATATTTTTTCGGGTGATATGCATGTTATCACCGAGATTTTAGACGGTAAAACTTAAATTTTCATCAACTCGCTTCGCGGATTGATACAGCTTTACCGTCCAAATTTCAATGATACCTGCATCACCCAAAAAAATGTAAAGGTTTATTTCTTAAATCCATAGTCAAGAAGAATGAAGGAAAACACAATGTACACGTATACTTGATAGTCGGCTTAATGTGTGCAAATTGCAAGACGTTTCGTTTACTTTATTTTACCTTGTACACATTCTGAAGTATTGCAAAGTCGTATCTATCTTGTAAAATCATTATAGTGGATCAAGCAGGACAACTTTTGTTGGAGACTGTCCGTTAAAAGGCGGTCAGTGAATCTGTGTACATGACTAATTGTCTGACTTCCTCCCCTGGGAATTAGTATTAAGACTCAATGTCCAACATTACTCGTCGGGGAATTTGGTCCACGGTGACTCGGTGTCTAACTTACTCGTCGGGGAATTTTCTAGTGACTCGGTGTCTAACTTATCGTCGAGGGAATTTGTTCTACGTGATCTTAGTGTCTAACTTACTCGTCAGGGAATTTGTTCCACGGACTCAATGGTCTAACTTACTCGTCGGGGAATTTGTCTATGTACTTAGTTGTCTAACTTCTCGTTCGGGGAATTTGTCACGTGACTCGATGTCCAAGTTACTCGTCGGGGAATTTGTCTATGTGACTTAGTGTCTAACTTACTCGTCGGGGAACTTGACCAAACGTGACTCGGTGTCTAACTTACTCGTCGGGAAATTTGTCTACGTGACTCAATGTCTAAGTTACTCGTGGGGAATTTGTCCACGTGACTCAATGTCTAAGTTTATCGTCGTGGGAATTTGTCCACGTGACTCAATGTCTAAGTTATCGTCGGGGAATTTGTCTATGTGACTTAGTGTCTAACTCACTCGTCGGGGAATTTGTCTACAGGTTCTGGTCAGCGTCGGTGGGACAAGTTCGCCGGAGGACGAGTAAGTTAAGAACCGATCATGTAGACAGGAGAATTCGCCCGGGCCGAGTAAGTAGACACTAAGTCGACCAATGTGGGATACTATATGTGCTTTCCGACAGCGGTTAGTAGATAGGGTGTTAGGTTCACGGATGTTCTGGGTGTGAGAACAAGTCCCCGGTTGGTACGTAGTGAAGTTAGACAGTTTGTGTAGGTGATCGTGGACAAGAATTGTCCTGAAGCGTGTGATTGTTGAGACTTACACGATCACGGAGAGGGACAAAGTGATTTCTGCTCGATTTTGGCGCCGCGACGAGTTAAGTGGTTGAGCATTGGTTCAATGTAGGACTGGAATGTTTTCCGGTCGCGTGAGGAGCAGTTGCACGAGCTGTGTTGTTTTCACATAGACAGGTTAAGTTCTCCCCCGACGAGGGTGTAACTTAGGATCATTGAGTGGCACGAGGAGGTGGACAAATTCCCGATCGAGTAATCTTTGCTATTGTGGGCGACATTTGAGTCACGTGGACAAAAGATTTCCCCACGAGTAAACTTAGACATTGAGTCACGTAGAAACAAATTTCCCCGACGAGTAAGTTAGAACCGAGTCACGTGGTCAAGGATTCCCCGACGAGTAACTTAGACAATTGAGTCCACGTGGGACAAATTGCCAGTCGTTGCCGACGAAGTAAGCTTAGACCATTGAGTTCACCGTGGACAAGATTCTCCCTGACGTAGTAAGTTTAGAGGCTTCAGTTAAGGTCAGAGCAATGAGAACGATTAGCTATTACTCTTGCGCAGTTGACGTGGATTTTTAACTTTAGACATTGAGTCCACGGTGGGTGACAGAAGGAGTGGTGCACTGTTGCCCTGACGTTTGGTGACATTGCAGACACGGTCCGTGGACAAGGTGTCGCGGGTTCCGGTTGTTGGTAAGGGTTATTATACCACCGGTGAGTTGCAGCGAGAGTTGTTTGTTGCGGTCTTAGAGCCCGTATGTCTCGCGTCTTGGACGTGAGTAACTTAGACATGTTTGGGTGAGTCAACGTAGGACAGAAAAGTTTGTTCTACTTTTCGCGAGTTGGATCGAGGTAGTGTTAGACCACCGAGTCACGGTGTGGACAGATGTTTCTTCCCGGAGACAGGAGAGGAAGGTGTTATTCTTAGACACTATTGTGACTCCAGTGGTTCGTGGCGTTGGGTTGGGTGAGGAGGAGCTAGTGGCGATGTTCTCCCCGAGAGTAAGTTAGACACTAGTCACGGTTGTGGTCAAGTTCCCCCGACGAGTAAAACTAGTTGAGAGCTTGAGTCACGTGGACAAATTTCCCGAACGAGTAAGTTAACCGCGAGTCACGTGGACAAGTTCCCAGACGGATGTATACAGTTGTTAGACATTGAGTCACGTTGTGGAGCATTTTATTCGTCCTGACGAGTAAGTAGACACTGTTAAGTCACATGAGACCAAGGTGAGTGTACGCCGGAGAGTTTACGTAGGCAATCTAGACTATTTGGCGAGTCACAGGTGGGCGAATTTTCTACGAGTAAGGTTTCACGTGATAAGGTTTTCACATGAGTAACAAATTCCAGGACGCGCGAAGGGTGTTAGCTTTAGACATTTGGACAGTCACAGGTTGGAGGCATATTCCCTGACGGAGTTAGTGTAGACACGTTAGAGGTCACGGTATTAAGTTCGTCTCGGACGAGTGAGAGTGTAGGAGTTGTGCTGAACATGGAGCTCACGTAGAAGTCAAATTCGGCCCGCGAGTAAGTTAGTTTACACCGATAGATAGATTCAGCGGAGGTTGTGTGTTAATTTGAGACTTCCCCGATCGGGAGTTAGGTGGTATTTTTTGACATTGAGGTCCATCTATACTAATTCCCAGGGAGGAAGTCTCAGACAATTAGTCATGTACACAGATTCACGGACCGCCTTTTAACGGACAGTCCTCCAACAAAAAGTTGTCCTGCTTGATCCACTATAATGATTTTACGTTAGATAGATACGACTTTGCAATACTTCAGAATGTTGTGTACAATTGGTAAAATAGGTAAACGAAACGTCTTGCAATTTGCACACATTAAGCCGACTATCAAGTATACGTGTACATTGTGTTTTCCTTCATTCTTCTGACTATGATTTAAGAGAATAAAAACCTTTACATTTTTTTGGGTGATGCAGGTATCATTGAAATTTGGACGGTAAAGCATTGTATCAATCCGCCGAAGCGAGTTGATGAAAAATTTAAGCTTTACCGTCTAAAAATTCAGGTAGTTGGAGTTCAGGCATATGCACGTCCGAAAAGTAAGGGTATAAGAAGAGTTATATTTCGTTTAATATTTAAATGGTGGTTTTGCTTATTTTATTACAAGTACAACGAGTTTAATAATGTTTACGTTACGTTGATAACATGTG
>CAJDSM010014144.1:42162-53180 GCA_903981925.1 Ostrea lurida | reverse complement strand
GGTGGTGGTGAGGAGAGTGTTGCTATTGGTGGTGGTGGTGGTTAGATGGTCGCCTGTCATCAATTTTTACTCAGATTGTAACTTTTGAGTGTACACTAGATTAGAGACGGCATTCACACATTCACAGTGAACTGAAAGGTGAAGGTCATTGCTATGGTGACTGGTAAAGGTCATTGCTATGATGACTGGTAATGGTGAAGGTCATTTCATTGTCACAATTTGCCACAATTGGACATAAGCAATCTTAGAGGTATATAGTGTTTCACAAAAAGGTCTTGGGTTTATTTTCTTCTGAAATCAAAACATGGAATTTTCCATTGAAACTCACCAGTCTGTCTTTGATATGTGATTCAAATCTTAAGCCCCGCCCACATGATCCTCTTCCATCAATCACAACAACAGCATATCCATTGGAAGCGAGAGCGTGGTGCCGCAAAAATCTGGACAATGTAAAAAAAAAGTTCTAATACCACGACAATGAAACTTGTCAATGAATGGTGCGACAAGAAAATGCACTTCTACTAATCATCTAACAAGACAAGAGAGACTTCCTTTGATACATGCACATCTGAAATTATCATGATAAAAAATAATGAATATTCATGAATCTCATACTGGTACTAGTCAATCACAAACAACTCTCTAAAGAAAGACTATAGAACTTGGGTGTGATTGCTGATCCCATTACGACGATCTTTTCCGACCTGATGACCTCTACTTGCCTGATGACCTTTTCTGACCTTATGACCTCTACTGACCTTATCTGACCTTTTGACCTCTACTGACCTAATTCCTTTAAAGCTGTTTGTGACCTGTTGGACCTGTGGGCCGCCGTACACCATCAACACTGTCGGGTATTTCTGTCCTGCCTGCTCGCCGTGCGGATGAAAGAATAATCCGTGGTGGATGAATCCGGACTGGCTCTCGTACTGAAAGAGCTCCGGGGCACTGTAGTCTGGACATACTACAAAACAAAGACTTCTGAATTAACAAACTTTCCACCCATTTTGAAAAATGTCATACAAAATCAATAAGAAATGTTCCTGTAAATTAGCAAAATGTATGTTAATATTAAATTTTTCAATTTCAAGTGTCATTTCGACCCTGCTGACAGCTTCCACAACCACATCAAACTCCTATCCCCCCCTCTTCTTCCCCAACATCAGATGCCCCCTCCCCCCCCCCCCCTCAATATTACAACTGTATAAACTCCTACTCCCTCCCCCTTCCCCCAGACAGCATCTGCAACTGTATCAGACACCCCCTCCTTCCAGACATAAAGTTGATTAAAACCAGACTTTTTTTACCCACTTCAATGTTCTAATACAAAAATCTGAAGACATCTCTTATATAAGGTCATGTTAGCATGCACTTTAGCATGCACTTCAGATCAGCCAATCAAATCATCAGCAACAAAATTGTCAGTCATGAAGTGCTTCAGATAACGACATCGGAGATGCCTTCAAATCTTTGCATTAGTGACATCAGAATATCAGAGCAAATCAATTCTCTGTTTCTGATCAGATTACCCTCCCCCCCCCCCCCCCCCCCCCCCCCCCCCCCCCCCCCCCCCCCCCCCCGCATCTTGTATATATATTGCATGCACCCTCTTCACACATGATTGGAAAGTAAACAATGGCATTGGTAAGTTTTAACACTGAGTTCAAAAGCAGATTTTGGAATAAGGACAAATCAAATGAAATTCATTATAAAGCTTCATGATCATGTGTAAAACACTAAAGGGCAGATACTCAAAAATTGCTGCAAAGGTAACATGTGATGTGCAAATAAAACAGTCATGTGGTTAGCACTTGGCTCGTGTACAAAAAGACTGTCTTTTAAAACTTTTTTGCTTCATTTTCTTCATAAAATACCATATGGTATAATATCTTTCTCAAAATCTAAAATGAAATTAGAACATATGTACCTTTAACTACCACCTATCAACAGCTTTACAATATGCCACCCTATCAAGAACATTGTAAGATTCCAACCTATCAACAGCATTGTAAGATACCAACCAATCAACAGCACTGTAAGATATCAACCTATCAACAGCATTGTAAGATTCCAGATTCCAACCTATCAACAGCATTATAAGACACTCACCTATTGGTAGCATTATAATTCCCCACGTCTTTGTCCTTATTGTTCCGTCCTCATGGAAAATCCGGTACACGAAACAGGACATGGTCTCACTCACTGAGCTAAACACGCTCACGAACGACAAATAGTCCTGCTCAGAAAAAATAAAACACACAATAAATTGTAAATATTCAAAATTTACTTAAAAGTCCTACAGTTGAACTTCGATATCTCGAACACTGATATCTCGAATACCTTGGTTATGTCGAACAGATTTGGAGGTCCCTACCACCTATTTTCTTAGTATTTTTACCCTCAATATCTCGAATTCACGGATATATATCAAACTGTTTTCTTGGTCCCATAAGTTCGAGATAACGAGGTTCGACTGTATAATGATATTTTCAAAAAGATGAAAATAAAATTCATTTCTGTTACAGTCCCTGAAACGTTCTACTTTACCACACGCACGGTGACCGCACGCAGAGCGAACGATGACCGCATGGAGAACGCACGGTGACCGCACGCTGAACAATCAATGAAAAATGACTAAACGCACGCTGAACGAAAGGTGACCACACGCTGACCGCACAGTGACTGCACGCACAACGCATGCTGAACGCATGGTGAACGCACGGAAAAATGGTAAAGCAGAACGTTTCAGAGACTGTAATTATGTACTACATTTTACATATTTTGAATTGAAAATTGCTTTTTTTTGCGCCGTACCGAGCTGAAAGACACTGTATGAGAATATCCCGGTCTGGTCAGCCTGACCGGCTCAGCAGGTTTTACGTATGACACAGCGTATCTAAAAATAGAACATGAAATTATCAAGTGATAACAATAACAGCCCTCACTATACAAGCACCAGTAGCCTCTCTGTTTACAAGTGAGATTTAACAAAATGCAATCAACTGGTAGAATTTTTGGAATCTCCATGCCTGAAAGTTTTGACCATCAAAATCTGTATCTGGATCCAGAAAAATTGACAATACATCTCTATATGCAGAAATTTATCAAGCTGGAGGTGAAATTTATCAAAATGACAGATATAAACAAAATGTAGATTTCAAAAATTGTATACTAGATTTTTTTTTTTTCAACACAGCTAAAATTTCGAATAACATATTCATAACATGCATACATTTCCAAATTATTAACCATATGATTTATCTAAGTAAAACTACATATCGTTAATCTCCTACATGTGACACTTTTGAGTTTTATGTCAACCAGAGTTGTCTCCCTTAAACATAGATATATTCACAAAGTAACAGTGTCTGTGTCAGAGTCAGCCTATAGATCTATCTATATGATACCATATTGTATCACAATCTAATAAGGAGATGTATGGAATTAGAAATTGTGTGGGGGGGGGGGGATTTCTTTATAACATCTGGAATGCAAAATATTGCATGTTACTAGATTTCAAAAGATTTAAGATTTTTACATTCAAAAAATTCCTAGTTTCTAGTTTTAAACTGTAATATTCTAATTAGACAAGTTCCATTGAATGTAAACATACATACATATATTGTACAGTTGAATGTAAACATACATTCAAAAAGAATTGGAAAGAAGTACACTTATTACACAGCATTATATACTTGTACATTACTCAGCTAAGTTAAGGCTTTCCATAAACAATCACAGTGTTCAATATAATGTACCTCTGTGCACTCTGCAGCATATGACGTCAGAATGAAAAACTACATCATGACGTACCATAGGTTCTTTAGATGAGTCGTGGGGAAATGTCATATTATCTTGTCATTATTTACTACCGTTAGCAAGTGATATACTGTAAACATCAAATAAATTTAATTTGATAATTTCTTGCCTACTTTCAAAAATCAAAAAGTATGCTGCTTTACATGCATTTTAAACCACTTTCTGTCTACCGGAGAACAGCACTTTTCAGTAATACAATGTAAGGTTTGATTTCAAAAATTAAAGGAATCACTCTGTACATAGTCGATAACATTGCAATCTTGTGATTATTACAATCAAATTTGTTGGTGCTGAATTTTTACTTTGCCTTTCATGGAAATGTATGGAAGCCTATTCGGTATTTAGTATGAATGTTGATTTGTTCTTGAATATTTTGCATTGAATTTTTCCATATAAAATACAAACTTCAATTTTTATGCATATAATTATGTGTATTTTACTTTATTTCTGTATGGGACGCCTTAATTCAGTTGAGTAAAGCTTTACATTCTATACACTATAACAATAGCTTTATACAGGTATACTTTGGCATCACTTTAATTTGTGGGGGCCAATGTTCGTGGGTAACCAAAATTTTGCTGGGAATGTACTTTCGTGGGTAATTGATAAATAATGTGAATGGCATAATGTTTATACAGATTGAAAGAAAAATAAAACATGTTCGTGGGGATGTTAATTAATGGGTAAGGGTGACCCACGAAATCCACGAACATTGGTCCCCCACGAACAATGATGATTCCACAGTACCCTGTAGAGGGACTTACAGGTGCGTTTCTAGGACGCTGTCCTTTAGACCCATGAAATACACCACCCCTCTCTCTTCATCCACCCACAGCTGTAAAAACAAAGCACGTCATTTATCATCCACCGTTCTACAAGCCATTCATAAAAACAAAGCATGTCATTTATATTCCACAGTTCTACAAACAAAGCATGTCCGTCATTTATCATCCACAGTTCTACATATAGCCATTCATAAAAAACAAACAATGTCCGTCATTTTTGTCCACAGTTCTACAAGCCATCATTAAAACAAAGCATGTCTGTCATTTTATGTCCACAGTTCTACAAGCCATTCAGTAAAAACAAAGCTTGTCGGTCATTTATTGCCACAGTTCTACAAAGCCATTTCATAAAAACAAAGCATGTCTTCATTTATTGTCCACAGTTCTACAAGCCATTCATAAAACAAAGCATGTCGGTCATTTATTTCCACAGTTCTACAAGCCATTCATACAGAAACAAGCCATTGTCGGTCATTTATTTGCTCCACAGTTCTACAAGCCATTCATAAAAACAAAGCATTCGGTCATTTATTTCCACAGGCTACAAAGCCATCATAAAAACGAAAGCATGCGGTCATTTATTGTCCACAGTTCTACAACCATTCATAAAAACAAAGCTTGTTCGGTCAGTTTATTGATCCACAGTTCTACAAGCCTTCATAAAAACAAAGGCATGGTCCTGTCTTTATTGTCCACAGTTCTACATATAGCCATCAAAAAACAAGCCTGTCGGTCATTATTGTCCACAGTTTCTACATATAGCCATTCATAAAACAAAGCATTCATGGTCATTTATTGCCCGACAGGTTCTACGAAGCCATTCATAAAAACAAAGATGATGTCCTCGATTTATTGGTCCAACAGGTTCTACAAGCCATCATAAAAACAAAGCATGTCTGTCATTTATCATCCACAGGTTCTACAAGCCATTCATAAAAACAAAGCATGTCTGTCAATATCATCCACAGTTCTACAAGCCACTCATAAATTCTACTCAGGAAAATAAAAGACAGTGTTTCTTCAGTTTCAAATCAATTTTTTTTTTAAGCATTGATTCCTTTACTATTCTTAATTCCACCACATTTTGTTAAAAATAATTGGGAGTAGAGCTTGATGTAAAACAAAAATCTGTCCTTTAAAATCCCTTTCTCCACCCTCAAAATATTTACTGGATCCATGCTTCTGATTCATCCGAATATTTATGGGATCCACCCTTCGCAGTTCACCCCCCCCCCCCTCCCCCTCTCGCATAGTCTTACTAGTCCATCCAATCCCTGGGATTTCTATTAATATCTATGTAGATCCACCGCCTTGAATTTTCCCTGAAAAGTCTACTACATGTCCACCTACCCCTGGTTTCCATTGTATCATTTTTAACAAAGAACCCATCCCTGAATGTGCTTTATGTCTCCATCCTGGATTGTCGAATGCAATAATGGTCCACCCCTTGAACTTCCCCTGTAATGTCTACTAGATGTGCTATCCGCCTCCTGAACTTCTGATTTACCCCATACACTATATTTACTGATCCACCCCCGGATTTCAGCATACCTGTTTTCCGTTCACTTCCCAATCGCCTGACGCAGCATCTCCTCCTTTTTATCACATTGGCTATTGAACTTGTCCATCTTGCAGAATGAAGATATATTCCACTGTATCAACAAACTTCTGTACAATAGAGTTTTATCTATCCGGTCATCGACTCAACAAGGCTCAACAGCTTCGATCACTCGAAGTGAAAATCACCGTCAGAAGTTTTTTCCTCTGATATAACTAAGCAAATACTACTCTAAGTCTTTCAAACGTTTAATTCAAAGTTCTCGAACTTCTACCTAGAGTTAGCATACCTATAGGGAGGTTTATCATACCTATAGGAGGTGTTATCATACCTATAGGGAGGTGTTAATCATACCTACAAGGAGGTTTTCATACTCAGTATACCTTGATTTCCCTGGAGCAAAGGTTGTGGAGGGCTATGCACCTTGAGTTTCCTCGAGAATGGTGGGGGAAGTACGATTGAGAAATCCTGGAAAGTTTGATTGAAGGTGGGGCTGCACTACTTTGAGCCTCCGTGGGAGAAGGTTTGGTTGGCTTTTTTTTGGGGGGGGGGACTGCATACTTGAGATTCTGACCGAAGGTTGGGGGAGCGGCAACCTTGAGTTTCCTGGAAAAGTTTTTTGGGGTTGAGGGAGTCCATACCCGAAGTTTCCTGTACAAAGTTTGGGGAGGGGGGGGGGGGGGGGGGGGGGGCATACTACCTTGAGCCTCCTGAAGAAATTTGGGGGGAGGGCGTAGGGGGGTGGGGGTGAGTGAGGCTGTGTACCTTGAGCTTCTTGGAGAAGGTCCATGGCACAGATCGCTTTATCACAGCTTTCTAACTTTGACGTGACACAGTACAAATGGCGGAAGCCCGATTTTTCCGAAGCCCACAGGAACTTGACCTCTGAAGGATCCGGGTGAGGTAAAATATGCAAAATATCGTGAGTCTGAAAGACACAAGGTTCAATTATATAGGCATACCATTACTTCGCCAATCATTTCTTGAGTCATGAGTAAATTCAAACTAGACAATTCATTCTGAGGGGAGAATGGAGAAGTAAAATGGGGAAAATATTTCCCTGTTCACATCATACATTTCTTGATAAATCATGGTCGTATGAAGACATCTCTACCTGCACATCTAATACCAGATGATAGGTGAAGGAACGGGCACTACCTTTATCAAATGTCTTCAATTTGATGTGGTACACGTATCCAGAATCGAACCCAGAACCTACCATACAAACACCCTAACCACTAGACCATACTAGATAACAACAATAAAATACATTGATACTAAATCAAAATCCATTAAAGATTTCAGGTTTTGATTAATTCATTAAAGAAGATTCTTTCGAAAATTTTGTGCTTCACAGTGATTTAATCTAAAAATAATTTGCTAAAATAAAATGAGCCTAAATTTTGATTTACGCATACTCACATTGACCCAAATATCCGATCTCTCTTCGTATATCACACTTATCGCAGGAACTGATCTTCTGACAAATTCTACGTTCATTTCCTCGTCAGCAAAACTCCGCACCGGGACGAAGAAATCGACGGGAATCAAAACCAGACTCAGGTGTGTCTGTTGCCGGTCCAGCAACTCAGCATACACACTATAGATAGAACACACTATAAATAGAGCACATTTGAATTTCCCAATAACACACCTGGAATCCGTGCTTGTTTTACCTGAATTCTGTGAATAGTTCACAATGTTTACATTTCCAAAGTGTTTGAATTTCTATACCCATTGTAAGGATTGTCAATTTCCTCACTAATGTGCACATGAATCTTGAAAGTATGAAATCGATTTCTATTTTGAAATTTTGTTCCATTTTTAAAAATTATAGATTGTAAGATCATATATAATGATATTTTGCAACTTAGAAATAACTGCATGTTATCGAACGTTACAATAAGAATCAACTAAAGTTAAACAATTATAAAATTTTGAAGATAATTAAGGGTATAAAATGCAATGCTTCACCCTGGCAAATCTTTCCGTTAATGCTTCATGCTGGCAAACCTTTCAGATAATACTTCCAGAAATTATGCCAACATGAAGCATCGGACGGCCACTGTTCATACCTTAGATGTATTTTCCAAAATAAAATTTTCTTCCTTAAAAATATTCACTTTGGTTTTAAAACTGGCTAACAACCTACGAGAGGCATACAAAAGGGAGATAACCCTGACTCACTGTTTCGCATCAGGCGTCCAGCCTGCCCGCACCGTGTACTCCAGATCGGGAAAGAACGTCACCAACGGCTCGTACAGCTGATAGTGCTGTACTCCGTCAAACTGCAAAATAATATCAGGGTTTTTTTTTCATTCAGGATACACAGAAAGTAGAGTCTGCTGTTGATAAAACGAACCTACAAGAACGAGAACCAGCGTCATGTGACCTGTTACCTCGGGATACTGCCCCTCCCACGTGTAGAACTGATTTCCATACACACCAATTAATGTATGGTATTATATAAAGTTAGTTAATGCCTAACTTGCATACACAGCTTTATTCCGCTTTTAGATGTTACTATCAGTGCTCTAAGTCACATCAGCAGTCAGGTCCCTAAATAGGGACCTAGAAATATATCTGGTCGCCACTTTAAAATTTCTACTCTCTACAGTAAAAGATTTTGTAGATAAGACTTAAAAAAAATTTCAGTTTTTACTCACAACTTGGAGCACTGAGAACCCATTTCATATTTACGGGGAATTCGGGAAATTTTGAGAATGCAGTCACTGGATTCTAGAGAAGGGGGAAGAGAGGGGGATGACATCCTCAGATTATAATATCTAACAAGAGCCACAATATGGCATAGTACAATCACCTTACAATATAGCCCCCCCCCCCCCCCTCCTCCTCCTTCCCATGTCTATGATCTCAAAGGTATAAACACAAAACACGTAACAATCGCCTTACAATATTGACCCTACCTTGCCGTGATTGTCTAAAGAAAACTTGACTAGCTTTAGATAACTTTTAGCATTTGGAGTTCCTGAAAAATAAATGAAAACAAAGTTAAAGACAAAAAAAACCACGGTAGTCTTATAAGCACTAAAACTAAGCAAAGTGACTAAACTAGCAGTACCAGCTAGCAGACAGTAATGTGTTCCATTACTGCAGCCGAGGAATGGGTAAACCCACATATATAAATAATACATACTGACTATAACACAACATCTGTATAAACTCAAGATATGAATAATACATACTATTAACTATAGCAAGACATCGGTAAACCCATATAATGATATATACTAGAATAGCACAACATCAATTTGAACGACCATAGTACATAATTTCCATCAAAATCCCACGCCTCTTACAGCTCCCCCCCCCCACAATCTCTCTCATGATTACGATTACAATCTCCCTTATTACGATCATCCTTACAATCACAATCTCCCTCATTATTATCATGATCATAAACAGGGCTGTCGCTGCCCTTTTTGGTACAGGGCCCGGGTCCGTCTAGATTGGGAAAATTGTCGATATTTTAGGTCAAATTGGGAAATTTTTGTTTATGATAAAATTATGACAAAAAATCAAAAAAGTATATTTTTATTCATAGTATTTCAGAACAGTCTTTTAGTGCTTTTTAATTACTTATTTATTAGCAAGATCCACATGAAATGTCAAGTTGAATGCATTTCCCTTACACAGTATCAAAACTGGGGTTTATTTGTTTATCAAATTGGGAAAATTTTTCTTATTTTCCAGTTGGGAAGGGTCTTTTTATCAGACCCAAATCAGAGAGAGTGACAGCTAGCCCTGATAAATGTCCATCTTGATCATGATTCTTCCCAATTCCCTCACAATTAATTACTGTTCTCCTCTCAATATCATGACTCCCCCCTCACGATCACAATTCTCCTCCTGCATGATCACATGATCTCTTCAGATGATCTCTTCAGATGATCACAATGCCCTTATGATCACTAGTCCCCTCATTACAGTACAGCTCAGGTGGAAATTAATTTGTCCACCATTTTAAGAGTGGGCATTTAAATGTCCACTGATCACAGTGGAGTGTGTATAGAATTGTATAACGCTCAGGTTAAGGTAGATCTCTACATCGTCATAATGGCTGACTTCCTTTCGAAATATGGATGAAAATATCACTAGCAAGGTTATATATCAATTCATTTCAAAATTAAATGCCTAGCCGACTAGCTCAGTTAAGTTAGCACGTGCAATCTGAACTGCAGATCGTGGGTTCGAATCCAGCAGGGTTTTAATTTTTTTCAAATTGCTTTCTACTAAAACTGCAGCAATATCACAAATAAAATTCTTCTATGAAACACAAAAATTTATTTCTTATAAAAATGTAAAAAAGAAGAATTTGATTACCCAGTGGAACAGGTGAAATCAATTGTTTCTTAAACTATTTCTCCTACTCTGTCTTTTCTAATACTCTTACTCTATCTTTCTTATATTTCAAATCTCCCATATTATTTAGATGCTTTTTTTTCTTTTTTGTATATATTGAACTACTATATATCTGATATATGTGAACAAAAAAAATAAAAAATCATAAAAAAAAAAAAAATGCATTTTTTGACGAAATTGGGTGAATTTGACACTTTTTTATTTCAAAATATTGTTTAACATATCCTTATTTCTCATCCACGTCAAATTCTCGTGGTGATAGCACTCCACCTTAATGTGCCACTCCCAAACCCACTGTGATTCCAAGTGGGCAGTCCACAGTGGAAAGTGGACATTCAAAAATCTACCTGAGCTGTACTGTACATGTAAATCACGACTCCCCTCTCCCTTACCTGCCCTGGGGTAGCGATACCAATCCACATTTTTCCCTCACCTGCCTGGTGGTAGCATTTTTCCCTTACCTGCCCTGGGGT
>CAJDSM010014144.1:24134-42137 GCA_903981925.1 Ostrea lurida | reverse complement strand
GCAGCAGTGAGTGAAAAACGCTACCCCAGGGCAGGTAAGGGAAAAATCCTACCCAGGGCAGGTAAGGGAAAAACGCTACCCAGGCAGGTAAGGGAAAATGCTACCCAGGGCAGGTAAGGGAAAAACGCTACCCCAGGGCAGGTAAGGGAAAAACGCTACCCCAGGGCAGGTGAGGGAAAAACCGCTACCCCAGGGCAGGTAAGGGAAAAACGCTACCCCAGGGCAGGTGAGGGAAAAAACGCTACCCCAGGGCAGGTAAGGGGAAAATGCTACCCCAGGGCAGGTAAGGGAAAAACGCTACCCCAGGTCAGGTAAGGGAAAAACGCTACCCCAGGGCAGGTGAGGGAAAAAACGCTACCAGGGCAGGTAAGGGAAAAATGCTACCACCAGGCAGGTGAAGGGAAAAATGTGATTGGTATCGCTACCCCAGGGCAGGTAAGGGAGAGGGGAGTCGTGATTTACATGTACGTACAGCTCAGGTAGATTTTTGAATGTCCACTTTCCACTGTGGACTGCCCACTTGGAATCACAGTGGTTTGGAGTGGACATTAAGGTGGAGTGCTACACCAGAGAAATTTGACGTGGATGAGAAATAGAGGATATGTTAAACAATATTTTGAAAAAAAAGTGTCAAATTCACCCAATTTTCGTCAAAAAATGCATTTTTTTTTTTTTTATGATTTTTTATTTTTTTTGTTCACATATATCAGATATATAGTAGTTCAATATATACAAAAAGAAAAAAAAGCATCTAAATATATGGGAGATTTGAATATAAGAAAGATAGAGTAAGAGTATAAGAAAGACAGAGTAGGAGAAATAGTTTAAGAAAACAATTGATTTCACCTGTTCACTGGGTATCAAATTCTTCTTTTTTACCATTTTTATAAGAATAAATTTTTGTGTTTCATAGAAGAATTTTATTTGTGATATTGCTGCAGTTTTAGTAGAAAGCAATTTGAAAAAAAATTAAAACCCCTGCTGGATTCGAACCCACGATCTGCAGTTCAGATTGCACACGTGCTAACTTAACTGAGCTAGTCGGCTAGGCATTTAATTTTGAAATAAATTGATATATAACCTTGCTAGTGATATTTTCATCCATATTTCGAAAGGAAGTCAGCCATTATGACGATGTAGAGATCTACCTTAACCTGAGCGTTATACAATTCTATACACACTCCACTGTGATCAGTGGACATTAAATGCCCACTCTTAAAATGGTGGACAAATTAATTTCCACCTGAGCTGTACTGTAATGAGGGGACTAGTGATCATAAGGGCATTGTGATCATCTGAAGAGATCATCTGAAGAGATATGTGATCATGCAGGAGGAGAATTGTGATCGTGAGGGGGGGTCATGATATTGAGAGGAGACAGTAATTAATTGTGAGGGAATTGGGAAGAATCATGATCAAGATGGACATTTATCAGGGCTAGCTGTCACTCTCTCTGATTTGGGTCTGATAAAAAGACCCTTCCCAACTGGAAAATAAGAAAAATTTTCCCCAATTTGATAAACAAATAAACCCAGTTTTTTGATACTGTGTAAGGGAAATGCATTCAACTTGACATTTCATGTGGATCTTTGCTAATAAATAAGTATTAAAAAGCACTAAAAGACTGTTCTGAAATACTATGAATAAAAATATACTTTTTTGATTTTTTGTCATAATTTTATCATAAACAAAAATTTCAATTTGACTAAAATATCGACAATTTTCCCAATCTAGACGGACCGGGCCGTGTACCAAAAAAGGGCAGCGACAGCCCTGTTTTGATCATGATAATAATTGAGGGAGATTGTGATTGTAAGGATGATCGTAATAACGGGAGATTGTAATCGTAAATCATGAGAGAGATTGTGGGGGGGGGGAGCTGTAAGAGGCGTGGGATTTTGATGGAAATTATGTACTATGGTCGTTCAAAATTGATGTTTGTGCTATTCTAAGTATATATCATTATATGGGGTTTACCGATGTCTTGCTATAGTTAATAGTATGTATTATTCATATCTTGAGTTTTATACAGATGTTGTGTTATAGTCAGTATGTTATTATTTATATATGTGGGTTACCAATTCCTCGGCTGCAGTAATGGAACACATTACTGTCTGCTAGCTGGTACTGCTAGTTTAGTCACTTTGCTTAGTTTTAGTGCTTATAAGACTACCGTGGGTTTTTTTTGTCTTTAACTTTGTTTTCATTTATTTTTCAGGACTCCCAAATGCTAAAAGTTATCTAAAGCTAGTCAAGTTTTCTTTAGACAATCACGGCAAGGTAGGGTCAAATATTGTAAAGGCGATTGTTACGTGTTTTTGTGTTTATACCTTTGAGATCATAGACATGGGAAGGAGGAGAGGGGGGGGGGGGGGGGGCTAATATGTAAGGTGATTGTACTATCATATTGTGGCTCTTGTTAAGATATTATAATCTGAGGATGTCATCCCCTCTCTTCCCCCTTCTCTAGAATCCAGTGACTGCATTCTCAAATTTCCCCGAATTCCCCGTAAATATGAAATGGTTCTCAGTGCTCCAAGTTGTGAGTAAAAACTTGAAATTTTTTTAAGTCTTATCTACAAAAATCTTTACTGTAGAGAGTAGAAATTTTAAAGTGGCGACCAGATATATTTCTAGTCCTATTTAGGGACCTGACTGCTGTGTGACTTAGAGCACTGATAGTAACATCTAAAGCGGAATAAAGCTGTGTATGCAAGTTAGGCATTAACTAACTTTATATAATACCATACATTAATTGGGTGATGGAAATCAGTTCTACACGTGGGAGGGGCAGTATCCCGAGGTAACAGGTCACATGACGCTGGTTCTCGTTCTTGTAGGTTCGTTTTATCAACAGCAGACTCTACTTTCTGTGTATCCTGAATGAAAAAAAACCCTATATTATTTTGCAGTTTGACGGAGTACAGCACTATCAGCTGTACGAGCCGTTGGTGACGTTCTTTCCCGATCTGGAGTACACGGTGCGGGCAGGCTGGACGCCTGATGCGAAACAGTGAGTCAGGGTTATCTTCCTTTTGTATGCCTCTCGTAGGTTGTTAGCCAGTTTTAAAACCAAAGTGAATATTTTTTAAAGGAAGAAAATTTTATTTTGGAAAATACATCTAAGGTATGAACAGTGGCCGTTCCGATGCTTCATGTTGCATAATTTCGTGGAAGTATTATCTGAAAGGTTTGCCAGCATGAAGCATTAACGGAAAGATTTGCCAGGGGTGAAGCATTGCATTTTATACCCTAATTATCTTCAAAATTTATAATTGTTTAACTTTAGTTGATTCTTATTGTAACGTTCGTAACATGCAGTTTTTCTAAGTTGCAAAATATCATTATATATGATCTTACAATCTATAATTTTTAAAAATGGCAACAAAATTTCAAAAATAGAAATCGATTTCATACTTTCAAGATTCATGTGCACATTAGTGAGGAAATTGACAATCCTTACAATGGGTATAGAAATTCAAACACTTTGGAAATGTAAACATTGTGAACTATCACACGAATTCAGGTAAAACAAGCACGGATTCCAGTGTGTTATTGGGAAATTCAAATGTGCTCTATTATAGTGTGTTTCTATCTATAGTGTGTATGCTGAGTTGCTGGACCGGCACAACAGACACACCTGAGTCTGGTTTTGATTCCGTCGATTTCTTCGTCCCGGTGCGGAGTTTTGCTGACGAGGAAATGAACGTAGAATTTGTCAGAAGATCAGTTCCTGCGATAAGTGTGATATACGAAGAGAGATCGGATATTTGGGTCAATGTGAGTAGCGTAAATCAAAATTTAGGCTCATTTTATTTTAGCAAATTATTTTTAGATTAATCACTGTGAAGCACAAAATTTTTCGAAAGAATCTTCTTTAATGAATTAATCAAAACCTGAAATCTTTAATGGATTTTTGATTTAGTATCAATGTATTTTATTGTTGTTATCTAGTATGGTCTAGTGGTTAGGGGTTTGTATGGTAGGTTTGGGTTCGATTCTGGATACGTGTACCACATCAAATTGAAGAATTTTGATAAAGGTAGTGCCCGTTCCTTCACCTATCATCTGGTATTAGATGTGGCAGGTAGAGATTGTCTTCATACGACCATGATTTAATACAAAGAATGTATGATGTGAACAGGGAAATATTTTCCCCATTTTACTTCTCCATTTCTCCCTCAGAATGAATTGTCTAGTTTGAATTTACTCATGACTCAAGAAATGATTGGCGAAGTAATGGTATGCCTATATAATTGAACCTTGTGTCTTTCAGACTCACGATATTTGTGCATATTTTACCTCACCCGGATCCTTCAGAGGTCAAGTTCCTGTGGGCTTCGGAAAAATCGGGCTTCCGCCATTTGTACTGTGTCACGTCAAAGTTAGAAAGCTGTGATAAAGCGATCTGTGCATGGACCTTCTCCAAGAAGCTCAAGGTACACAGCCTCACTCACCCCACCCCCAGGCCCTCCCCCCAAACTTTCTTCAGGAGGCTCAAGGTAGTAGCCCCCCCCCCCACCCCCCCCCTCCCCCAAACTTTGTACAGGAAACTCGAGGTATGGACTCCCCTCACACCAAAAAAACTTTTCCAGGAAACTCAAGGTGCCCCTCCCACAACCTTCTCCAGGAATCTCAAGGTATGCAGTCCCCCCCCCCCCAAAAAAAAGCCAACCCAAACCTTCTCCAGGAGGCTCAAAGTAGCAGCCCCACCCTTCAACCAAACCTTCTCCAGGATCTCAATGTATCCTCCCCAACCTCTCCAGGAAACTCAAGGTTGCATAGCCCTCCACAACCTTTCTCCAGGAAAATTCAAGGTATGATAACACCTCCCTGTAGGTATGATAACACCTCCCTATAAGGTATGATAAACACCTCCCTATAGGTATGATAACACCTCCCTATAGGTATGAAACACCCCAATAGGTATGCAAGAGATCGAGAACTTTGAGATTAAACGTTTGAAAGACTTAGAGTAGATTTGCTTAGTTATACAGAGAAAAACTCGTGACGGTGATTTCACTTCGAGTGATCGAAGCTTGAGCATTGTGAGTCACCGATAGATAAAACTCTTTGTACAGAAGTTTGTTGATACAGGGAATATATCTTCATTCTGAGATGGACAGTTCAAAAGCCAATGTGATAAAAGAGGAGATGCTGACGTCAGGCGATTGGGAAGTGAACGGAAACAGGTATAGCTGAAATCCGGGGGTGGATCCAGTTAAATATTCGGGGGTAGCGATACTGATCCACATTTCTCCCTTCCACCGACGGAGAGAAGATATTCAGGATCTCCACCTCGCTTTCATCCACTTCCTCATACAATATACAGTAGGAGGGGGCGTGGTCAGTGACATCATCGTCCTTATTTGGTAAAGGGGCGGGGCTCCACCAATAACCCGTGTACCTGTCAAACTCTTCCTGCACAACAAATGATGGCACTCCAGCTGACAGAGGCTCTTCCTCTAAATTACCACTTCCTGTTAAAAAAAAATTACCATTTCCTGTTAAAAAGATTACCACTTCCTGTTAAAAACAAGATGTATTTGTGAAACACTGATGCCCCCGGATTCCACATGCCAGTAAAAGAGGCTTACCAAAAGGATTATGCAATGTGAAATATGAAAAATTCATCACTTGCTATTCAAAAGTTATGGCCAATGTTAAAGTTCTTGAAAAGTAGGTCAAACTACAAGTTCAGGAGGTCAAAAATTTTGGTACCAGTAGAAAGGGCTTGTCATAAGGAATACACATGTGCAATATGAAAGTCCCATCACTTGCCATTCATAAGTTATGGCCAATGTTAAAGTTCTTGAAAAGTAGGTCAAACTTCAAAATCAAGGTGAGGAGGTCAAAAGTTTTGGCACCAATAGAAAGGGCTTGTCATAAGGAATACACATGTGCAATATGAAAGTCCCATCACTTGCCATTCATAAGTTATGGCCAATGTTAAAGTTTTTGAAAAGTAGGTCCAACTTCAAAATCAAGGTGAGGACGTCAAAAGTTTTGGCACAAATAGAAAGGGCTTGTCATAAGGAACACACATGTGCAATATGAAAGTCCCATCACTTGCCATTCAAAAGTTATGGCCAATGTTAAAGTTTTTCGGACAAACGGACAAACAGACACCGGACAAACAGACAGACCAAATACTATATGCCCCCGAATCGAAGATTCCGGGGGCATAAAAATTACCACTTCCTGTTAAAACAATGAAGATTTAAAGCTACACATGTTGATAAAGTATACAGACTGTGCACCAACTGCACTCATATGCACACACACACATGCATGCATGCACATACATACTTATCAGCAATCAATTAAACCACTACCTGTATTTTTACATGATGATGGAAAAGAATACAACCATACAAATATTCTATGTGATGGAAATGCCCAATTCCTAACGATTTTGTGGTATGTCGATTCCTTACGATTTTGTGATATGCTGATTCCTAACGATTTTGTGATATGCCAATCCCTCCAATTTTGCGGTATGCCGATTCCTCACAATTTTGCAGTGTACCAATTCCTCACGATTTTGTGATATGCTGATTCCTCACAATTTTGCGATATGCTGATTCCTCACGATTTTGCAGTTACTGTACCTTTTTTGGTGAATGTGAGTCGAGTCTCCTGTCCGTTTTCCAAGTTAGATACCCAAATGTCGCCTTTGTTGATGAAAGCCAAAATCTTATTATTGGTTGGACAGACCTTGGGGTCTAACCTAGCCCCCTCTACACTGGTTCCTATGTTCACTGGGTAAACTGGTTCTGTCAACTACAACGCAAAATAAAGATACGCTGATGAGACATACAGACAGAATTTTGAATTAAGATCTGGCCCGCATTTCTTACAGAAAAGAAAACTAAAAATCAAAACTTAAGTCTGAAAGTTAAAGTTTGAAAATTAATTCAAATTTTGACTGTTCGAATAAAAGAAAACTCAAACTTGATTTTGAGATTTTTTTTTCTCAAGAAATTCAAGCCTCTTTGGGTCTGAAGACATGGGCCCTGCAGACACAAGATTTCAAACTTCTATCATTTAAATAACTTTGTCTCTTCAATGGTCGACGTACGGATTCTCGCATTTCAGAGCACTCTGAAAATCATTGTTAGGTGGAAAATTCACTGATTCATAGGGGTGAAACGATGCAGAACCTTCTCGATTCGATTTTCGATACTTTAGTCTCGATTCGATGATTATCGATTCGATACAATAGCATGTACCAAATTCTTTATACTGCTAAGATTTTTTTATGTTTCATTGTATTTATTGCTCTCTGCAAATAAATTCAGACTGATATAAAAGAGTTTAATGAAAAAATAAAAGATTTTAACATGCCATACCCAGAATTTATATGTTAGGGTGCATTTATCAACTTAATTGCCTCAATTTTCACACAGCAAAATTTATACTCAAACGTTAACCAGGCAATTCTCAATTGCAAAGACCAGTCGGAAACCGTGTTATTAAAAACAATTTGTGCTATAATTTTAGAACTGTATCGAACTGAAATAGACCTGGAATAAATCGAACATCAAATTGAGACCAATACATCGCGATTCAGCTGCATCACGATGTATCATTTCACCCCTATTGATTCAGAAGACATAAAATCAAATAGACAAACATGACAGAAATCTCACCGTCAAATCAACGTCCACACACGAATACAGGGAGTTGGAGGCGGGAAACACGAATCTGCCGTCCCACTCGGTGAGTTCGTACGACGTTATTCCGTACGTCCCCATGCGCTTCCTCTCTCTCATCAGCTGCTCCTCGCGCGACAACTGAGACGTGGGAATGGTGGCCGGGAAGGACTCCAGCATGGAGTACTGCGAGAGAACACTGGGTGTATCCGACACAACTGCTGGGAGATCCACGTACAGTAAGGTGTTTTCTCGTCCTTTGGCCGTAACCCCCAGGAAATAAAGCCTGGTTTTCGTGCCGTTTGGTGTAGTTTGTGTGCGGAACTGAAACGAGCCCGGAACTCGACTCGCGAGCATCGTGATGAGTTTTCTGCGCTCCACTACGTTCTGATGAAGCGATCGCCAGGAGAGTGGACAGAAGCTGGATATCTGACCCGATGACCCCGGGGTCACGACCTCAGAGAGGTCAGGTGGTATTTCAGTTGCCATGGCCACCAAAGGTACCCCCACAACGGTGTCCAAACCTGCTAGTTAGCCGGGCTCATTACGTTCGCTCTTCCCAGTGCATGTTTTCTTAACAGCAACATTACAAGGGAATTAATAACCTACAAAAGAGATGTTGTCAATATAGTATATCTGTACATACAAAACATTACAAGAAGTACAAGCTAGTCAATATTGTAAAACGAGAATATTTAGCGCACTATTTATTTTACTGCCTTTAGCACAAACACACGATTGCGCTAATTTTAATTGTGCACTAAAAGGTTTTCATTGACATTAAATTATTGACCAGGTGGTACCGTTGCGCTAAAATACGTTTGCGCCAAAATGTTTTCATTGCTGATTGCGCTAAAATATGTTTGCACCAAAAATTCTCGTTTTACAGTATAATGAGGGCTGTTCAATACGTGATGTGTATTGTTCGATATCTCAAAAGCATTCGACTCAAGTAGTGAAATGAACATTACATCCCCTCAAAGTATTGTCCGCAGTTTCAAACACATAATCTAAATTTCTGAATCCTTTTTTGGAAATGCTTCATGGTGTGCTGATTTATGTGTATAGGCAGAGACCTCTGCAAAACACCTTGTGAGCTGTTCTCCTTAGTCAGAAGCATGGCAGTATGAGCCTCTGAATATGATTTTTATTCTGCTTTGATCTTATCGATTTGTTATCAAATTTCCTTCCAGTTTGACATAAACCAATGCCAAATATGTACTTTAAACAATGGTCACTGCAATTGACAAGCTTTTTCATCACACTGATCGGCTAATAATTCTGGAAATTAAGTTTTAAACTAAAGATTCATACATGTACCTGTCACACACTATGCCATAGCAAGTTAAAAACGATGATAAATTTAATCATTACTCAGTCTGGTTGGTGTTGTTATGATAGTCGCAGACTATCGAAAAATCATCGCTGAAAGCAGCACTTTGATTATAAAATTTTGAACATCGCATGTCGCCGATGACTTTCCGGAAATAGTACAATTCACCGTAACGGTTTCAGTTTTTATATTATTAAGGGACTTAACTCTAATATTCTCATGACAATGACCGACACTCGTACTTTCAGATGAACTATATACTCCAAAGAGTTGTCAGAACTAGATGTGCTATCACTATAACTATAAGCTTATGTTTGCATTTAGAGGCACTGCATTTGATTTTTGTACTCTCAGGTGAGCATCTCATGCCTTGGATAGGCGATTCATAATTCTTGTACCCTGTAATGGTGAGTGTACTCCAGTATCCTGATGTGGCAAAAATCTTGTGTCCAGAAGTTCAAATAATCGATTTTATAATCGATCTTGTACTGCCGATTCAATTCGATAATCGATAGTAAATTTCATCCGATTTTACAACAGTATTACTGGTCAATGTGTACTTTTATTGTGATTATTTTAATTCTACTGGGTGGCTGCAATCTTAATTATCTTATTGCTTGAAAGGTCTTACAACCCAGTGATGTAATCAAGGTTGAGATTCAGCTCAGCTGGATATTTGGACTTGTGCCTTCACCGAATCTCAGAGCAGTCCTTCATAATTCATGTCTGGAAAACATTCAACTTTGGCCAGTTCTAGCACCCACCAAGTGACATTGCCGCTCGCTTCAAATAAGATATTTGACAACTAAACTAAATCTGCATCACTATCAATGTTGCATTACTTACCGTCTAGGTATGAAAATCCCAAACTGAAAACGACCAATACATTTTCCGCTCAAATATTGACTCCCTTAATTTGCACAATATTTTACCTCCCGAAATTGAAGAGTTCCCATGTCTTTATTTTTAAATTAGAATATATATACCAGTATGCGTGTAGAAGTACTATTATATCTCAGTGGGGTCAGTGAGGTAACAAAACAGACTATAGGAACTCTTCAGTATGACAGAGGTGAAGAAATGCAACGTGGAGCCATTTTTTGAATTGGAAACTTTACTGCTTGGTTACTGTATACTCACCTAAAAGTCAGATTTTGGGAGTAAAATTTTAGCCCAAATGTCTATATCAGACTTATAGGCAAGTCCTAGGGAGCTCGAGATCAGTATTTTTCTAGACTAATAGTCGATGAAATGTACCAATTTTTAAAACAACTCCAACAATTATCACGATCATCATCCAGGCAAATTAGTCTGGACATATATAGAAATGCAAAAAATATTATTGAACACTGGTAAATAATTAAATAAGAGAATTGATATGATACTGATTTTTGGAAAAAGGATAAGGAAATACCAAAATCATTTCTCAAAATATTTTTTGAAACATGGGCAAAATCAGTGCTTTGATTTGAAATTGTCAACTGATTCTGGCAAAAAGTTGTACCGACTTATAAGTGGGTCATTGGCAAAATCCTTCAAAATGATCTCAAAAAACACAACCGACTTATAGTTATAGGCGAGTATATACGATATATTTTGGGATTTACAAACCTAGATGGTAAGCAATGCAACCTTAATAGTGATAGAGAGTTAGTTTACAGTGCTCTAGGATTTTTTTAAAAATCCGCTCACCCACCACTTATCATTACTCACCCAAATCCAAACATGAATACAATATAAATTAATACCAACAACCATAAAGTACCGTAGTGTTGCAAACAAAAAACTAAACCTTGACCAGTTTGCAATATTTGACACAATGACCTGATCACTTTTACCATAATTTATGTAATCTGGGGTAGCGTTTTCCCTTACCTGCCCTGGGTAAATTTTCCCCTTACCTGCCTGGGGTATACGTTTTTCCCTCACCTTTGCCCTGGGGTAGCGTTTTCCTTACGCTGCCCTGGGTAGCGTTTTTCCTCACTGCCCTGGGGTAGCGTTTTTCCCTTACCTTTGCCCTGGGGTACGTTTTTCCCTTACCTGCCCCGGGGTAGCATTTTCCCCTACTGCCCTGGGTAGCGTTTTCCCTTACCTTGCCCCTGGGTTAGGATTTTTCCCTACTGCCCTGGGGTAGCGTTTTTCATCACCTTCGGGGGTAGCATACTGATCCACATTTCTCCTTCCACCGAGGAAGAGAAGATATTCAGGATCTCCACCTCGCTTTCATCCACTTCCTATACAATATAACAGTAGGAGGGGCAGTGTCAGTGACATCATCGTCCTTATTGGTAAAGGGCGCGGGCTCCAAATAACCCGTGTAACCTGTCAAACTCTTCCTGCACACAAATGATCGGCACTCAGCGTGACAGAGGCTCTTCCTCTAAATTACCACTTCCTGTAAAAAAAATTACCAATTTCCTGTTTAAAAAGATTACCACTTCCTGTTTAAAAACAAGATGTATTTGTGAAACACTGATGCCCCCGATTCCACATGCCAGTAAAAAGAGGGCTTACCAAAAGGATTATGCAATGTGAAATATGAACATTCATCACTTGCTATTTCCCAAGTTATGGCCAATGTTAAAAAGTTCTTGAAAAGGTAGGTCAAACTTCAAATCAAGGTCAGGAGTCAAACGTTTTGGTCCAGTGAAAGGGCTTGTCATAAGGACATACATGTGAAATAAAAGTCCCATCACTTGCCATTCATAGTTTATGCCAATGTTTAAAGTTTGAAAAGTAGTCAAAACTTCAAAATCAGGTGAGGAGGTTCAAAGTTTTGGCACAATAAAGGGCTTGTCATAAGGAACACCATGTCAATATGAAAGTCCCATCACTTGCCATTCAAAAGTCTATGACCAATGTTAAAGTTTTTGAAAAGTAGGTCAATCACTTCAAGGTCAGGAGGTCAAAATTTTTGTACAGTAGAAAGGGCTTTCATAAGGAAACAACATGTGCAATATGCAAGTCCCATCACTTTGCCATTCAAAATTATGGCCAATGTTAAAGTTTTTCGGACAAAAGGACAACCAGACACCGGACAAACAGACCAGACCAAATACTATAATGCCCCCGAATCGAAAGATTCCGGGGGCATAAAATAACCACTTCTGCTTAAAACAATGAAGATTTAAAAGCTACACATGTTGATAAAGGTATCAGACGTGTGCACGCAACTGCATCATATGCACACACCACACATGCCATGCATGCACATACATACTTATCAGCAATCAGTAAACCACTACCTGTAATTTTAACATGTGATGGAAAAGGAAATACAACCATACAAATATTCTATGTGATGAAATGCCCACATCCTAACGATTTTGTGGTATGTCGATGTCCTTACGATTTTGTGATATGCTGATCCTACGATTTTGTGAATACGCCAATCCTCCAATTTGCGGTATGCCGATCCTCCATTGCAGTGTACCAATTCTCACGATTTTGTGATATGCTGATTCCTCACATTTTGCGATATGCTGATTCCTCACGATTTTGCAGTTACTGTACCTTTTTTGGTGAATGTGAGTCGAGTCTCCTGTCCGTTTCCAAGTTAGTACCCAAATGCGCCATGTTGTGAGAAAGCCAAATCTTTATTATTGGTTGGACAGACCTTGGGGTCTAACCTAGCCCCCTCTACACTGGTTCCTATGTTCACTGGGTAACTGGTTTCGTCAACTACAACGCAAAAGTAAAGATACGCTGATGAGACATACAGACAGAATTTTGAATTAAGATCTGGCCCGCATTTCTTACAGAAAAGAAAACTAAACAATTCAAAACTTAAGTCTGAAAGTTAAGTTTTGAAATTAATTCAAATTTTGACTGTTCGAAAAGAAAACTCAAACTTGATTTTGAGATTTTGTTTTCTCAAGAAAATTCAAGCCTTTTGGTCTGAAGACATCAGGGCCCTGCAGACACAAGATTTCAAACTTCTATCATTAAATAACTTTGTCTCTCAATGGTCGACGTACGGATTCTCGCATTTCAGAGCACTCTGAAAAATCATTGTTAGGTGGAAAATTCACTGATTCATAGGGGTGAAACGATGCAGAACCTTCTCGATTCGATTTTCGATACTTTAGTCTCTCGATCGATGATTATCGATTCGATACAATAGACATGTACCAAATTCTTTATACTGCTAAGATTTTTTATGTTTCATTGTATTTATTGCTCTCTGCAAATAAATTCAGACTGATAAAAGAGTTTAATGAAAAAAATAAAAGATTTTAACATGCCATACCCAGAATTTATATGTTAGGGTGCATTTATCAACTTAATTGCCTCAATTTTCACACAGCAAAATTTATACTCAAACGTTAACCAGGCAATTCTCAATTGCAAAGACCAGTCGGAAACCGTGTTATTAAAAACAATTTGTGCTATAATTTTTAGAACTGTATCGAACTGAAAAGACCTGGAATAAATCGAACATCAAATTGAGACCAATACATCGCGATTCAGCTGCATCACGATGTATCATTTCACCCCTATTGATTCAGAAGACATAAAATCAAATAGACAAACATGACAGAAATCTCACCGTCAAATCAACGTCCACACACGAATACAGGGAGTTGGAGGCGGGAAACACGAATCTGCCGTCCCACTCGGTGAGTTCGTACGACGTTATTCCGTACGTCCCCATGCGCTTCCTCTCTCTCATCAGCTGCTCCTCGCGCGACAACTGAGACGTGGGAATGGTGGCCGGGAAGGACTCCAGCATGGAGTACTGCGAGAGAACACGGGTGTATCCGACACAACTGCTGGGAGATCCACGTACATAAGGTGTTTTCTCGTCCTTTGGCCGTAACCCCCAGGAAATAAAGCCTGGTTTTCGTGCCGTTTGGTGTAGTTTGTGTGCGGAACTGAAACGAGCCCGGAACTCGACTCGCAGAGCATCGTGATGAGTTTTCTGCGCTCCACTACGTTCTGATGAAGCGATCGCCAGGAGAGGTGGACAGAAAGCTGGATATCTGACCCGATGACCCCGGGGTCACGACCTCAGAGAGGTCAGGTGGTATTTCAGTTGCCATGGCCACCAAAGTACCCCACAACGGTGTCCAAACCTGCTAGTTAGCCGGGCTCATTACGTTCGCTCTTCCCAGTGCATGTTTCTTAACAGCAACATTACAAGGGAATTAATAACCTACAAAAGAGATGTTGTCAATATAGTATATCTGTACATACAAAACATACAAGAAGTACAAGCTAGTCAATATTGTAAAACGAGAATATTTAGCGCACTATTTATTTTACTGCCTTTAGCAAAAACACACGATTGCGCTAATTTTAATTGTGCACTAAAAGGTTTTCATTGACATTAAATTATTGACCAGGTGGTACCGTTGCGCTAAAATACGTTTGCGCCAAAATGTTTTCATTGCTGATTGCGCTAAAATATGTTTGCACAAAAATTCTCGTTTTACAGTATAATGAGGGCTGTTCAATACGTGATGTGTATTGTTCGATATCTCAAAAGCATTCGACTCAAGTAGTGAAATGAACATTACATCCCCTCAAAGTATTGTCCGCAGTTTCAAACACATAATCTAAATTTCTGAATCCTTTTTTGGAAATGCTTCATGGTTGCTGATTTATGTGTATAGGCAGAGACCTCTGCAAAACACCTTGTGAGCTGTTCTCCTTAGTCAGAAGCATGGCAGTATGAGCCTCTGATATGATTTTTATTCTGCTTTGATCTTATCGATTTGTTATCAAATTTCCTTCCAGTTTGACATAAACCAATGCCAAATATGTACTTAAACAATGGTCACTGCAATTGACAAGCTTTTTCATCACACTGATCGGCTAATAATTCTGGAAATTAAGTTTTAAACTAAAGATTCATACATGTACCTGTCACACACTATGCCATAGCAAGTTAAAAACGATGATAAATTTAATCATTACTCAGTCTGGTTGGTGTGTTGTTATGATAGTCGCAGACTATCGAAAAATCATCGCTGAAAGCAGCACTTGATTATAAATTTTGAACATCGATTGTCGCCGATTATTCCGGAAATAGTACAATTCACCGTAACGGTTTCAGTTTTTATATTATTAAGGGACTTAACTCTAATATTCTCATGACAATGACGACACTCGTACTTTCAGATGAACTATATACTCCAAAGAGTTGTCAAACTAGATGTGCTATCACTATAACTATAAGCTTATGTTTGCATTTAGAGGCACTGCATTTGATTTTTGTACTCTCAGGTGAGCATCTCATGCTTGGATAGGCGATTCATAATTCTTGTACCCTGTAATGGTGAGTGTACTCCAGTATCCTGATGTGGCAAAAATCTTGTGTCCAGAAGTTCAAATAATCGATTTTATAATCGATCTTGTACTGCCGATTCAATTCGATAATCGATAGTAAATTTCATCCGATTTTACAACAGTATTACTGGTCAATGTACTTTCATACATGCCAACTTTTTGAAAATCTCCATGGGGGATTTTGCGCGCGACGACTTTTTTCAAAGCTCTAAATTCGCGACATTTTTGTGTGAATGCAGATCGTACATCTTTTCAAAGACAATAGCAATAATTTTTGTACATGGATCATATATCAACATCAATTAAGTTCTCTTCCTTTTTAACTTCCAAACAAAAACTAAATATAAAATAAACATACTTTGAAAACTATGCATTTATAATTTTATAATTATTTTATCAAATGCTCAACTATGCATCAATATTAGATTAAAGATAATTTTACAGTGTAAATTCCCAGCAATAAGTGAATACATAAAATAATGTTTGCGTTTTAACATCAAACTAAAATCTTGCTCAGTTGCTGTTTGTAAACATAAAGTACGTTAACATGGCCTGGACTTGCAGAGTTTGATGGAACAATTTGCAACCAGAAAAGGAACGTTCTGCTCTGGTACAAACTTCGTGAACCAAATTGGACACATGACATCTGAAATAATTACGAAAATTCATCAAAATATTTTCTACTCTAAATCTAGGCTAATTCGTAATTGCCAATTTTTAATTTAAAAAAAAAAAAGCTTGACAGACTAATGAAGCAGATAGTGTCGAATATCGTCATAACGTCTGTTAAAACACTAGGTCCCCTACCAATTTTAATGTATCATATAGTTATAGCCTATTCAACTTCAAACAACATAACATGATCATGACGTACCTAGCTATCGATCTCCGAATATCGGTCTTCTAGTGTCCATACTGTTTGACTATCATCGAAGTCATTCACTCACAGAATTTGCCATTTGAAAGTCTATCTCCCGATTAATATGCGATTAATTGTCCAATAAGTTAAGCCAGGCCAGGTACCAATACACATCCCACGGCACGTGTATCGAATGTAAAATAAATGGACGCCTTATGCTGATTTCTGATTGGCTGGCCACAAAGAGAAATGGCGCGGGATTTTAAAATTCAGGGTAGAAATCGGGTCGTGTTGTCGTAAATCGGGGAACATTTTTACAAAATCGGGATTTCTGGGGTTTTTTGCTTTCCCGATCGGGGAAAGCGGGAATGGCGTTTTTCAAGGTGTAAAATCGGGAGAATCCCGCCTAAATCGGGAAAGTTGGCATGGATGTACTTTTATTGTGATTATTTTAATTCTACTGGGTGGCTGCAATCTTAATTATCTATTGCTTGAAAGGTCTTACAACCCAGTGATGTAATCAAGGTTGAGATTCAGCTCAGCTGGAATATTTGGACTTGTGCCTTCACCGAATCTCAGAGCAGTCCTTCATAATCATGTCTGGAAAAACATTCAACTTTGGCCAGTTCTAGCACCCACCAAGTGACATTGCCGCTCGCTTCAAATAAGATATTTGACAACTAAACTAAATCTGCATCACTATCAATGTTGCATTACTTACCGTCTAGGTATGAAAATCCCAAATGAAAACGACCAATACATTTTCCGCTCAAATATTGACTCCCTTAATTTGCACAATATTTTACCTCCCGAAATTGAAGAGTTCCCATGTCTTTATTTTTTAAATTAGAATATATATACCAGTATGCGTGTAGAAGTACTATTATAATCTCAGTGGGTCAGTGAGAGGTAACAAAACAGACTATAGGAACTCTTCAGTATGACAGAGGTGAAGAAATGCAACGTGGAGCCATTTTTTGAATTGGACTTTACTGCTTGGTTACTGTATACTCACCTAAAAGTCAGATTTTGGAGTAAAATTTTAGCCCAAATGTCTATATCAGACTTATAGGCAAGTCCTAGGGAGCTCGAGATCAGTATTTTTCTAGACTAATAGTCGATGAAATGTACCAATTTTTAAAACAACTCCAACAATTATCACGATCATCATCCAGGCAAATTAGTCTGGACATATATAGAAATGCAAAAAATATTATTGAACACTGGTAAATAATTAAATAAGAGAATTGATATGATACTGATTTTTGGAAAAAGGATAAGGAAATACCAAAATCATTTCTCAAAATATTTTTGAAACATGGGCACAAATCAGTGCTGTTTGATTTGAAATTGTCAAACTGATTCTGGCAAAAAGTTGTACCGACTTATAAGTGGGTCATGGCAAAATCCTTCAAAATGATCTTCAAAAACACAACGACTTATAGTTATAGGCGAGTATATACGATATATTTTGGGATTTACAAACCTAGATGGTAAGCAATGCAACCTTAATAGTGATAGAGAGTTAGTTTACAGTGCTCTAGGATTTTTTTAAAAATCCGCTCACCCACCACTTATCATTACTCACCCAAATCCAAACATGAATACAATATAAATTAATACCAACAACCATAAAGTACCGTAGTGTTGCAAACAAAAAACTAAACCTTGACCAGTTTGCAATATTTGACACAATGACCTGATCACTTTTACCATAATTTATGTAATCTCTTTTGTAATGATGATAATATTTCAGAAAAACGCTTTCCGAACGGGGGAGCAGGTAGGGGTGATCAACTCTCCCGATCGATAAAACCACTCACCTCGGGTGACGGAGAGCGTAATTCTAGAGCACTGTTAGTTTA
>CAJDSM010014144.1:3220-16811 GCA_903981925.1 Ostrea lurida | reverse complement strand
CCCACTCTTTGAAATGGACTTGGACCAGTAGTATAAAAGAGCCTGCAGTTGAGAAAATCAGTCAGTCTGATGTGTTCGGCTCAAAAGAGAAGACGGAAAAAAAATAGACGCAATAGGTAAACAATTAGAATAAATAAAAAATAATAGACTAGGGTAGGGAAATAAAGATAAAGATAATAAAGCATCAGTGGAAGAGCTTAAGGAATTGCAGTACTGGGTGCATTTATCCTGGATAAGGGTGAGGTACCTGTACTTAGCAAAAGGAACTTGGCTCGGGAACACGGTGCAGGTACCCAGTCACGTACTACAATACCTCGGTGATTAGAAACCCGGGATAAGTAACTCGGTATAGCAATCAATGCTCAGATAGAGAAATAGAGTAAAAATTATATTGCGATCAGCTTTAATAATAAATAACTCAAGTAGAGTAAGAGGAAAATTATAAATATATGTCCCCATCCTTTGTAAAGAACTCAGTAACACGTTACAATACGTTCTTTACGGAAATAATCTATTTCATGTAATAATTAATATAAATCTCATTCTCCTTAAATATCTCTATACAAAATATTCTCAATATTATATATATATATATATATAATATATATATATATAATATTATGAATCTATTAATTCCATTGGATTTATGATGTACATTTGCTTTATCTAAATAAGTTGTATCAAAGGATACACTTTCTATCAAAATGATAAAGTTCTTAATTGAGAAGTTAATTATTAGTAAAATGTTAAAACTTACTTTATGTCCAGGTCTTCAGGTCTCAAGATAATAAGAAATATAAGTAAATTCGAATGCTGTCACACAAACTTCAAGAGCACAAAATATACGTCTGTTCTGTCTGAGATTCTCAAACCCTGGGATGAAAAGTGTTCATCCACACAAAGACCAAAATGCTCTAACCAAATACCCAAGTTAGTAAGAGAGAAGATAAATTTAATTATGTAAACCTTTACGGTGTAACTATTTATAATATTAATTTATTTTAGATATGTTTAATCAATCGACTCTTTTATCATTTCTATGATAAAAGTACATCTACTACATATACATGGCAGAGTATATATGCTATGGGTGTTGCGATTAGGATGATACAAAAAATCTCCAATGTGTTTCTAAAAGCCTGGGTATTTAGTAATAGCCATACACTCCCCTTGGAACTTTCACGTCGTTTTCTGTGAATTGTGACGTCGAAAGATAAGGGCCCTTTTCTCATGACGCTATATAAATCAGATTGACCAGCCCAGGCAACCAGTAATAGTTTTGCAAAAAAAAACAAAAACAAAAAACAAAAAAAAAAACAAACAAACAAACACAAACCATGTATTCATTGTATGATGAAGACAATGTCAAATTGAAAGAAATATATGAAAAAAGATTAAGTGAATGAAAATATTGGAAAATGAACGTTCATAAAAGGGGGGGGGGCTGCATTTCAACTTAAGTTTTCCCGTTGTACACGGCATCTGAAAATTCGAGAAAACATTTTTTAAGTTTCCAGGTCACATGGCAACAAAGGTTGAAAAACGCCATGTGTGAATGCCGTGCATGTGAAGAATACAGATTGTCCCGCTATGCAATGGATCTTGCCAAACATACAGCAGAAAACCATTCTCGAAAAAAAAATTGATTTTTCATTTCAGTAGATACATGTAATTCAGTGAAGGAATAAATGGTAGTTCATAAGCTGTGTTTTGTGGATAGTTATACTGGTAGAGGTCCACCAAATTAACAAAGAGTGATTATCTAAACGATCTATTTTAAATATTGCATATATGTACATGTATATGCAGGCGTTTATCATTTTACTCACGAACTGAATAAAAGTGTAAAACTTCATACACAATCGTTTTACCATAACAAATCCAGCAAGGAAGGTGAAGTAGCTACCTTTAACGTTCTGTCTGAATTCCAAAGTGGAAATTCTTTAAATCAAAATGGCATCACTCCACCACAGTATTAGTATATACTAGTAGCATGGGCGTAGGGGCCGGGAGGGGGGGGCAACTGCCTCCCTCCACTTTTGAAAGCGGGAGGGAGGGGAAAAATATGTTTTTGCCCCCTCCCCCCTTTTTTTTGTAAAGTAACCTTTTTTTTTCTTCAAAAAGTCACACAATTTAGAAGTTTGCCCCGCCCTTTCAGTAATATTTTAGTAGTTACCCCACCACTTTCAGTGATTTTTAAAAATTGACCCCCCCCCCTTTTCACTGATTTATAGAGGTCCCCCCCTTCCCACTTTCAGTGGGGTTTTTTCTTGGTTTTTTGGTTGTTTTTTTTTGCATGTCTAATAATTTTTAAGTTTGTCCCCCTCCCCCACTTTCTGTGATATTTTGAGGTTTGCCCCCCCCCTTTCAAAATCAGTCCTACGCCTCTGTTAGTATGAACATTTTAACAAATCTACTGGTCTTCGAAAAGTTGTAAAATCAAATGTTGTGTTTTCTGTTTTATCACGCTTTTAAAAAGTAATAACATTTGGTCAACTTTTCATTCTAAAATTGAGGTATCTAAAGCGTACATAAAAAGACGCCAGTCATATATATAATATAGTTCGTATTTAAAAGCTATCTGCACTATATGTTGTATTTAACACGTAACTTCTTTTTATGTACACACTTTACGCATCCATGTGGTATCGAATAACTACTCCCTAGTTCTATTAATTTATCTAATTTTTCGACGAGTCAAATTACGGGTTATATACTTTACTTCCTTGTGTTTGGTCACCTTTGTTGATTTCAAGTTGTCAATAAAGCATTAAAAACACACTCAAACTATGCTCTTGTAAACTATTTAGGCACTTTCACCTCTGACAATTTTCCAATTTTAAAATATTTTTGACATATTCTATATTTTATTGATGTTCTCACACAATTTCTTAAGAATTTAGATAAGGAAAAGAAACCCAACAACTTTTTATTTCTTTTTTTATAAATATATCTCGTAGAAAACTTACTAGCCGATTTACTTAAAAGATGAAAAAGTTAACGGGTTAAGAAATATCTTGAAGTGCGTAGTATAATTTGTGACTTTCCGGCAAACTGTTATTTTTTTAAAACAGCTGATTACATGTATCAATGGAAGGCGTTCATTAAAATAAAAGAAATACAACTCTGGCTTTAAATTTTGATAAAATGAGTTTTAGACACATTTATCTTTCTTTAGTTATGATCAACCAACATGTTGTACACTCATAATGTTATCTAAAGCAGTTTGCGATATAAGTTGAATTTAACTTTGAAAATCGGTCTATATGTTGGAGAATGTTTTTCCACTTGTGAATAAACATCAAAAGAGCTGAAAACTGGAAAATCGAGAGACGCCGCAAGATCAATCAAACTTGTGAAGCGTTGCAAATATAGTGTAAAAGACGTTAATTTGAATGTTTTATTACAAATTTTATATATTATGATAAATTCAACATTGAAAATGCAGAACGCACGTCTCTCTGAAAAGATTTTTTTTTGTTACCTCCATCAAAGAGGTTACATGTAGAAAATCGGAGGCGTTTATTTACAGGGCGTAACCAGGAATTTCCAATGGGGAGGGGGGTGGGGGTGCACAAGGCCAAGGCAAGGGGTCTTTGGGCTCCTTTAGCCTCCCAGATAGTCTAAGGCTAGCCCTGATAGGGGGTCCAGGGGCGAAGCCCCCAGAAGCTGAGAGATTTTGGCATTTTCATTTTGAAATGGGGGGGGGGGGGTGCACTTGCACCCAGTGCACCCCCCTGATTACGGCCTTGATTTAATTATTACTTCATGGATTTCGATTCGCCTATTAGGCTTAGGAACTTCAAGCCAAAACTAATTGTCAGTACTGGTGGCTTTGAGAATTAGTACACATATGTCTTGAGCTAAAGAATACCCCATTAACTTTGGTAGCGATCCAGATCCTGGATCCAGAAGACTTTAAATAATGTAACCTCATACAAAAAAACAATGGTCAGATCACTTTGAGAATTGGATTACACAGATGCATCTTGGTCTAAAGAAGTAAAATTTATTAGATTTGGTTGCGATCCGGATTCATTCCGATTTAGAGCAGAATATTTCTAAAAGATGCCATGCCACTAACTAGTATAGGTACGAGATATTTAATTTCCTTATATTATACCGTATAAGCAGAAATTTTAGCGAGAATTTAATTTAGGCATTATTAGGAGGTCTTTGAGATCGCTAAAATTAAATATCGCTAAAAATTCATTCAAAATCATTGGAAGAGCTTTTCAAAGTAATAGATTATAAAATCGCTAGAATTATTTACCGCTAAAATAAAATACCACTTTTAAAGGAGAAAACGTAAATTTGCGTCTCGCTAAAATTTCTACTTATACGGTATCTTAATCATCTGCCCTTTTATTTGGAAAGGGTGTGAAAGTGTTAAATTCAATGAAGCGTGCTTTATAACAACTTTATAGTGGAAAATGTCCTTCTGATTCTTTTTAGGAGTAGAAATTGTATATTGAGAGAGAGAGAGAGAGAGAGAGAGAGAGAGAGAGAGAGAGAGAGAGAGAGAGAGAGAGAGAGAGAGAGAGAGAGAAGAGATTCTTACTCCTAAAAAGAATCAGAAGGACATTTTCCACTATAAAGTTGTTATAAAGCACGCTTCATTGAATTTAACACTTTCACACCCTTTCCAAATAAAAGGGCAGATGATTAAGATACCGTATAAGTTAGAAATTTTAGCGAGACGCAAATTTAGCGTTTTCTCCTTTAAAAGTGGTATTTTATTTTAGCGGTAAATAATTCTAGCGATTTTATAATCTATTACTTTGAAAAGCTCTTCCAATGATTTTGAATGAATTTTTAGCGATATTTAATTTTAGCGATCTCAAAGACCTCCTAATAATGCCTAAATTAAATTCTCGCTAAAATTTCTGCTTATACGGTATAATATAAGAAATTAAATATCTCGTACCTAGTACTAGTTAGTGGCATGGCATCTTTTAGAAATATTCTGCTCTAAATCGGAATGAATCCGGATCGCAACCAAAATCTAATAAATTTTACTTCTTTAGACCAAGATGCATCTGTGTAATCCAATTCTCAAAGTGATCTGACCATTGTTTTTTTGTATGAGGTTACATTATTTAAAGTCTTCTGGATCCAGGATCTGGATCGCTACCAAAGTTAATGGGGTATTCTTTAGCTCAAGACATATGTGTACTAATTCTCAAAGCCACCAGTACTGACAATTAGTTTTGGCTTGAAGTTCCTAAGCCTAATAGGCGAATCGAAATCCATGAAGTAATAATTAAATCAAGGCCGTAATCAGGGGGGTGCACGGGTGCAAGTGCACCCCCCCCCCCATTTCAAAATGAAAATGCCAAAATCTCTCAGCTTCTGGGGCTCGCCCCTGGACCCCCTATCAGGGCTAGCCTTAGACTATCTGGGAGGCTAAAGGAGCCCAAAGACCCTTGCCTTGGCCTTGTGCACCCCCACCCCCCTCCCCATTGGAAATTCCTGGTTACGGCCCTGTAATAAACGCCTCCGATTTTCTACATGTAACCTCTTTGATGGAGGTAACAAAATAAAATCTTTTCAGAGAGACGTGCGTTCTGCATTTTCAATGTTGAATTTATCATATATATAAAATTTGTAATAAAACATTCAAATTAACGTCTTTTACACTATATTTGCAACGCTTCACAAGTTTGATTGATCAAATAGCACGTACTTGCGGGTCTTCGATTTTCCAGTTTTCAGCTCTTTTGATGTTTATTCACAAGTGGAAAAACATTCTCCAACATATAGACCGATTTTCAAAGTTAAATTCAACTTATATCGCAAACTGCTTTAGATAACATTATGAGTGTACAACATGTTGGTTGATCATAACTAAAGAAAGATAAATGTGTCTAAAACTCATTTTATCAAAATTTAAAGCCAGAGTTGTATTTCTTTTATTTTAATGAACGCCTTCCATTGATACATGTAATCAGCTGTTTTAAAAAAATAACAGTTTGCCGGAAGAGTCACAAATTATACTACGCACTTCAAGATATTTCTTAACCCGTTAACTTTTTCATCTTTTAAGTAAATCGGCTAGTAAGTTTTCTACGAGTATATTTATAAAAAGAAATAAAAAAGTTGTTGGGTTTTCTTTTCCTTATCTAAATTCTTAAGAAATTGTGTGAGAACATCAATAAAATATAGAATATGTCAAAATATTTTTAAAATTGGAAAATTGTCAGGAAGGTGAAAGTGCCTAAATAGTTTACAAGAGCATAGTTTGAGTGTGTTTTTAATGCTTTATTGACAACTTGAAATCAACAAAGGTGACCAAACACAAGGAAGTAAAGTATATAACCCGTAATTTGACTCGTCGAAAAATTAGATAAATTAATAGAACTAGGGAGTAGTTATTCGATACCACATGGATGCGTAAAGTGTGTACATAAAAAGAAGTTACGTGTTAAATACAACATATAGTGCAGATAGCTTTTAAATACGAACTATATTATATATATGACTGGCGTCTTTTTATGTACGCTTTAGATACCTCAGTTTTTGATGGACTGAAGGTTAGACAAATGTTATTACTTTTTAAAGCGTGATAAAACAGAAAAACAACATTTGATTTTCAAACTTTTCGAAGACCAGTAGATTTGTTAAAATGTTCATACTAACAGAGCGTAGGACTGATTTTGAAAGGGGGGGGGGCAAACCTCAAAAATCACAGAAGTGGGGGAGGGACAAACTTAAAAATTATTAGACATGCAAAAAAAACAACCAAAAAACCAAGAAAAAAACCCCACTGAAAGTGGGAAGGGGGGGGACCTCTATAAATCAGTGTGAAAAGGGGGGGGGGTCAATTTTTAAAAATCACTGAAAGTGGTGGGGTTAACTCTAAAATATTACTGAAAGGCGGGGGCAAACTTCTAAATTGTGTGACTTTTGAAGAAAAAAAAGGTTACTTTACAAAAAAAGGGGGGGGGGCAAAAACTATTTTTCCCTCCCTCCCGCTTTCAAAAGTGGAGGGAGGCATTGCCCCCCTCCCTCGGCCCCTACGCCCATGCTCTATAGTATATAACTAATACTGTGGTGGAGTGATGCCATTTTGATTTAAAGAATTTCCAACTTGGAATTCAGAAGAACGTTAAAGGTAGCTACTTCACCTTCCTTGCTGGATTGTTTATGTGTAAAACGATTGTGTATGAAGTTTCTACGACTGCCTTATTATTCAGTTCGTGAGTAAAATGATAAACGCCTGCATATACATGTACATATATGCAATATTTAAAATAGATCGTTTAGATAATCACTCTTTGTTAATTTGGTGGACCTCTACCAGTATAACTATCCACAAAACACAGCTTATGAACTACCATTTATTCCTTCACTGAATTACATGTATCTACTGAAATGAAAAATCAATTTTTTTTTCGAGAATGGTTTTCTGCTGTATGTTTGGCAAGATCCATTGCATAGCGGGACAATCTGTATTCTTCACATGCACGGCATTCACACATGGCGTTTTTCAACCTTTGTTGCCATGTGACCTGGAAACTTAAAAAATGTTTTCTCGAATTTTTCAGATGCCGTGTACAACGGGAAAACTTAAGTTGAAATGCAGCCCCCCCCCCCTTTTATGAACGTTCATTTTCCAATATTTTCATTCACTTAATCTTTTTTCATATATTTCTTTTCAATTTGACATTGTCTTCATCATACAATGAATACATGGTTTGTTTGTTTGTTTGTTTGTTTTTTTTTTTGTTTTTTGTTTTTTGTTTTTTTGCAAACTACTATACTGGTTGCCTGGGCTGGTCAATCTGATTTATATAGCGTCATGAGAAAAGGGCCCTTATCTTTCGACGTCACAATTCACAGAAAACGACGTGAAAGTTCCAAGGGGAGTGTATGGCTATTACTAAATACCCAGGCTTTTAGAAACACATTGGAGATTTTTTGTATCTATCCTAATCGCAACACCCATAGCATATATACTCTGCCATGTATATGTAGTAGATGTACTTTTATCATAGAAATGATAAAAGAGTCGATTGATTAAACATATCTAAAATAAATTAATATTATAAATAGTTACACCGTAAAGGTTTACATAATTAAATTTATCTTCTCTCTTACTAACTTGGGTATTTGGTTAGAGCATTTTGGTCTTTGTGTGGGATGAACACTTTTCATCACTAAGGGTTTGAGAATCTCAGACAGTAACAGACGTATATTTTTGTGCTCTTTGAAGTTGTGTGACAGCATTCGATATTTACTTATTATTTTCTTTTATTATCTTTTGAGACCTGAAGACCTGGACATATAAAGTAAGTTTTACTCATTTTATCTATAATTAACTTTCTCAATTAAGAACTTTATCATTTTGATAGAAAGTGTATCTTTGATAACAACTTATTTAGATAAAGCAAATGTACATCATAAATCCAATGGAAATTAATAGATCATAATATATTTATATATATATATATATATATTATATATATATATATATAATTATATTGAGAATATTTTGTATAGAGATATTTAAGGAGAATGAGATTTTAATATTAATTATACATGAATATAGATTTATTTCCGTAAAGAACGTATTGTAACGTGTTACTTCTGAGTTCTTTACAAAGGAATGGGGGACATATATTTTATAATTTTCCTCTTACTTCTACTTGAGTTATTTATTATTAAAGCTGATCGCAATATAATTTTACTCTTATTTCTCTCATCTGAGCATTTGATTGCTATACTTCCCGAGTTACTTATCCGGTTTTCCTAATCACCGAGGGTAGTGTATACGTGACTGGGTATGCACCGTGTTCCCGAGCCAAGTTCATTTTGTCTAAGTACAGGGTACCTCACCTTATCCAGGATAAATGCAACCCAGTACTCGAATCCTTAAGCTCTTCCACTGATGCTTTATTTATATCTTTATTTCCCTACCCTAGTCTATTTTTATTTATTTATTCTAATTGTTTTACCTATTTGCGTCTATTTTTTTTTCGTCTTCTCTTTCGAGCCGAACACATCAGACTGACTCGATTTTCTCAACTGCAGGCTCTTTTATATACTGGTCCAATGTCCATTTCAAAGAGGGGGAACAGGCTCCTTGGACCATTCTAATTATAAATCACCTCTGCGTTTTGGAAGACATGGACATTATATACTTAACTACTAATCATCATACTACCCCTGCCTCTGTATACATGCGTCCCGCATGTTTATTGATCCATTTGACAAACATTTTCTATTATGCAAAGATTCAAGGGTTTTACTATCTATGAATAATATTATACACTTAGAATATTCAATTTTTTTTTTAAATAATCATCTTCTCATGTGAAAAAGTCTTGTGTGTACTTCACACCATTTCACAGTTTTCTTTCATCATCATTGAATGAGTCTCTTAATCATTCCAAATGTCTTCTTCGAATTTCTCAACGCACTCTCCGTCCTTTTGGAAATTTTCTGATGATGCGTACCGTTTTCTGATGGCTTGACGCGCGTTGTCTGGGTACTTGCATCTAACATAATCACCTGATGTTTCAACACATGGACACTGCTGCAAGGGTACTTCGTTCCGTCATCGCTTTTCGAAATTCTTTTCGCTTGAGACTGTGTTTACTGCTTCCACTTCTGCTCTACGTCTGATTCCTGGTAATGCAGGCGACGTTTTTTCTTCTCATGGTTCTATCAGCCTCCAATTCATTTTCGTAAATGAGATCTCCTGGATCCTCTTGCCATTCCTTGTCGTTTCCTTCATTTACTCATGAACCATCTCTACGGCTTCATCTGCGTCATCTTGCAGCGTTGCTGTTTTGTTTACCATCACTTGTATGTGGTACCTGGTGAATTCTCTTCTGGTGTCTCTCATCAGTTGTGCCTGTCTCGCAAAAGCTTTATCACATTGATATACATCTCGAATCTTCTTTTCAATATCGTCAGTAGCACAAGCAAGTAGATGTTCTCTCCATTCTTCGTGGGTAGGAAGTCGACATAAGCAATTGAGCACAAAAATCCTGGTTTCCTAGGAGTCACTTTGTTAATAGGCATACTGCTCACTCTGGCTGATCTGTAAACAGAGAAATACATAAAGTGGATCATCATATATATACCAGTTCTTTTAAACTCTGTAATCAAACTGATAGTCAGAGTGCCATGTTGGTCTTTTTCTTGACCTTCTACTTAGATACTCAATTTCTATTTCATTCAAATCTGTGTTACTAGGCAAGTCAACTTGGAGTTCGTCGTCGTTTACAACTGTTCTTTCAGTATCATTACTATCATCCAAGTCGCTTTGAGGACTAATATCATTCTCAGAATCGAATTGTAATTTCTGACTAGCATATGATCTTATGCGATCTACATGTGCCATTGTAAGTTTTGTCGCACCCTCTCTCTGAATTTTATAGGTAACATCTGTGTGTTTGCCTATAATTTTATAGGGTCCATACCAAAAGCTCATAAGCTCTGGAAATTTGCCCATCTTTCTCTGAGGAAAGAACACAAGTACTTGATCTCCAGTTTCAAACTGTTTGCGGATCACGTTTTGGTCGTGATATTTCTTCTGCCGTAACATAGATTGAGCAGTGTACTGTCGTGTATGCCTATGTGCTGCTTCCATAACCTCCCTTCACTTCCATACATAGTCGTGGACATTACATGATACCATGTCTTTAGGAAGTTCATGCATAATATCTAGTGGGGTCGAAACTTCCCTTCCCAACATAAGCATATTAGGACTATACCCAGTACTCTCGTGTTGTGAGGACCGGTATGCCATTAGAACATAAGGTAGATGTCGACCCCAGTCATGTTGGTTATCTGAAACATAAGCAGATAACATGGTAGCTAAGGTTTTATTAAACCTCTCTACCATGCCATCTGATTTGGGATGGAATGCTGTTGTTCTTGTTTTTCTTATACCAAGCAAATCGCACAGCTCTTGGAATAGCTGGCTTTCGTATTGGCGACCTTGAACACTATGAATTACCTCAGGTACCCCAAACCTAGTAATTAATTCTTCCACTATAACTCTTGCCACCGTCTTTGCTTCAATGTTCTTGAGGGGAAATGCCTCTGTCCACTTCGTAAAATAATCTGATATTACGAGGATGTACTTATTGCCTTCCTCAGACTCTGGCAGTGGACCCATAATATCTGCTATACGCTCCATTGGATTGTCACTTTGATCCAATTGCATGCAAGATTTGCCTGCTGGACGATTTTTCCTCTTTCTGCATTGTGCACATCCAATGACATAGCTACGTACATCACTTTGTAATCCTGTCCGGTAAAATCTGTTCTAACCTTTGATAGAGTTTTGTTTACACCCAAATGGCCTGATGTTCTGGAGTCATGACACAAATATCCTTCTTTCGACAAAGGAACTATGATTGCGTGGGTAAACTTTTTATCACCATCCATTCCCTGATAAGAGATCATTTTTAATCTCCAAATGATTCCATTGATGACCAAAGGGCTTGATCACTCTGCTTTCGTGCTTGATTTTTGAAAAGTCGGTCCGCTTCTTAGTTTCTATTCAATTCTTAACTTTACACAATTCCTGGTTATTATCCTCAATGCCCTGTAACATGGTTTCATTGCTCTCAGATACAGTGTTAATTTGATGTATGCTATTCATAGTAGACTCTTCTTTACTACCCTGGTCACTGGTCTCTTCCCAGTCTTCAGAGAAACCACATTGATGACAGGGATGCCTACTTAAGATATTTGCATTACAGTGTTTCGCACCTGGTCGATGTCTGCACAATCTCTTTGTGTCATCTTTCTTCTCAACTCAAACAACCCCAGAAGCCCAAGGATTTGACGATGGTTCTACTATTCCCTTCTGTATCATACTGTCAACCTTTTGGTCTACAAATTCGGCCGCATGATGCGGCAGTCTTTGTGGAGGTGGAGGTTGTTTTGTGGGCTTAACATTTTCCGTGTTAATTCTATGTTTAATGAGAGCGGTTTTCCCAAAATCATCTTCTGATTTAGAGAATATATGCTGATATTGCAGGAGTAGGCTCTTTGTTTTCGCCGCCTCTTCCACACCAAGATCTCTTGTTGTCTCCTTATACAACTCCTTCAAATGAGCAGGTATGACATCTTTAAAGCTTAATATATTAGATGACTGTCCTGGACAGTCAATGACATTACTAACTGCAGATGTTTTCCCAACCATTGTATTCTTGTACACTCTCTGTGGCTGACTAGTTACACTCATTAGTCTTAATGCTACGTCCTCCCTAGCAGTTATGAGGGTTATAGCCACGAGAGCTTTTCCCGATCTCTGAATCTTCTCAGTAGCCTCCACCATTAATGAGCCGGTAACAATTCTATCAGATGGCAGCAGTAGACGACCAGAGCAAATCATTTCACTCATGGGCGGAATTGTTATCGTCTCTTTTAGACTTATGTTTGAACACCCTAGGTGACCTTGGAGCTGTAACTCTTGCTCAATCCCTCCAACATAAAGTTTACCTAATGAAACATCATCAAGGCATTTATGGTGTTTAAGAAAATCCAGGCCCAATATTACTTCAGTGCTGCTATCGGCAATGACCACGACATGATCGAATTAAAATGTATCAATTGATATTTGGAGCTGACATCTACCCTTTACTTGCAATGGAGACCAATCTGCTAACATAATTTCTTGTGTAACTGGAGCCAATTCCTTCCTTCCTGTGCTTTCAATTTTCCCGTATACTAGTATCGTATGCGACAAAATCGTCATAGTGGCACCTGTTTTAATCAATAAACTGCAAGGGACCTGGTTAACAGTAGCCTCAGTGAATAATCCAGATTGAATATCTACTCTGGTTCGAGTGATTGTACCGCTTGCAGTCTTGGTCCTTTCTCATATTGTTCCACTGGTTTATTTAAGGCATTCTTCTTGGACCTGAGTTATTTTTGTTATAACAGTCCACGGCTTTATGTCCCCGTTTTCCAGAGTTGAAGTACTTAAAAGGGAATCCATGACCAGAACTCGGTGATGAAGACGCAGATCCATGTTCACTGTGCTGCTTTGTGATTTCTTTGGATAGAGTCAAATAACCTTCAAAGAAGATTTTAATTCATCACGAAGCTGTTTGATTTCCTGGTTCACATGCACATTAGAATCCAAATCTTTAGACTCATTGTTGACACTGTTGGCTCCTCTGGCAAATCCAATATCCTGCCTTCTTTGTCTTTCTGCCCTACAAAATGCTCCAATTTCGACTGCAAGTCGCATAGCGTCATTCAGAGTTCTGGGTCTCGATTGCTGTATTCTAAGGCGCATGTCAAAATCGTTGAGTGCGTCCACAAATTGATCCTTTGCGATAATTTCTGTCACCTCCCTTGGTGCTGTCGGGTATGCTAAATGCACCAGTCGCCGAATGCTTTCTCCTAATTTCGGCAATGTATCTTTAGGTTTCTGGCGTTTCTCCCTGAGCATATCTCTGTAGAGCTGATTCGCAGGGGGCAAATCTCGTTTCTAACGCCTCACATAGGTCTCCATATGCACATATGTCATCTGATTCCATGTTACCTAAAACAGTTTGCGATTGCCCCCTAAGCGACGCTGCCAGGTATATCCCTTTTGTCTGATATTCCAATAATTATC
>CAJDSM010014141.1:0-17601 GCA_903981925.1 Ostrea lurida | reverse complement strand
GAGAGAGAAAGAGACTGATCGTAATAGAGAAGCGAATAAGGCTATATCTCGCAAAGCCTTTTCCTCTGTCGGTAGGTCCTCGAGTTGGGCATGATCTTGAGGAGAAAGGAAGATCCTATTTAAAGATTTGCATAAATTGGATAAGTATATATTAAACATGTCAATATCTGCTAAGTAATGATAAGGATCTTGTGACTCTCCCGATTTTATAAGAGCAATCTTTATTTAACGTGGAATCCCAGCTTTCACCAGCGGGCTACAATACACTTAGTCTAGATGCATTCATCACATGGTAATGTGAGTATATGAAGTAATAGAGATAGACGATGAGGTAGAGTAGAGGTGAAGGAGATGATGGCCAACGAGAGCAAGAATTTGATGAGTGAGATTCCAAAAATGTATTTGTTAGGATATTAAATCATCCTGTTCTTTTGCATGATTGCTTGTTTGCTCTGGCCTCAGTTAGCCATCATACGTTAGGGTACCCAGGTATCATCCCGCGATCCCGGGTCATGAGTTCTGAAACAAACTTGAACTCCTCTCTCTACGTATCAGGTTAAAACCTCCTCTATAAAGGTTATATGTCAGCTTTCCTGGCCCTTTCTACACCGAGCAGTGGTTGAATCTTGATATTAATGGGGATTAACCGCACTAATTTTTAAAAGATTCTTCCACTGGCCGTAATTTTACATACCTGTCTGAGTTAATATCTATAAGTATGTTAAAAACTTTGATCCCCTATTGTGGCATATGTCCACTCGATACTTCACATCTGGAATAATTCCTAATCCTCCAACCCCTGAGGGGGTTCTGTGTCACATGGTATTTGAACAGTGTTCAATCAAGGAATGAAATGGCAGGGGACTTTGAAACGTTCCCTCTTAGACGATTATTTTATCAGGAGAACTATTACTTGTGAAAGCTGGGCTTTTTTTTTTTTTTTTCTGTAGAAGACTTTCCATATAAATTTGAGCTTCCTCCTGGCATGGTTGGTGTCTTGAGAAAGAAGATTTTTAAATGCAACCTACCGCTATTTTTACACCTATACCCACCTACTTTGAAGTTTTTCGTGATTATCCCCTCTTGAAAAGACTTGGGCAGAGGTCCTAGGGACCTGATATCTCTTGAACCAAACTTGAAATATCCTTCCAACTCAAGGAAATGTTAGACCCTGATATTACGCCTGTTTGGTCGTATTGATAATTTTGTTCGTGTGGACCGCCTAGTCCGCACGTGATGAGATTCTTGAGTAAAAAAAGAGCCTAGTCGCATCGCCCTACAGTTGATACAATGTGAAAAGTTTAACATGCCGTTGCCCGAGCCGGCGACTCGGCGAAAAAGGTTGAGTGAAGGAGTCATCGAAGGGAGAACAATCAAGCTACCGACGAACACAAAAGGGTCGATCATCAATAGCTCTCCACTAAATTTGAATACGAAACCCCCATCTTCGGCGCCAGAAGTGAGCTAAAAACTGACCACAACCAACACAAACAGGGCATAATAATTTAACTATGTTAGAAAATAACCACATACTCGTTGGCAACGTCATATCATATAGAAGAAACAATAGTACGCGTTACAAAAGGTAACACCAACATGACCAAGCCCACGAATGTGAATCATCAGTATCCAGTCACACGTACTTAAACAAATAAACATACAATCAACCACGAGACATCCTACCCTTTTAGAGTATGTACAAACCGTAAAGCCACTAGCCAATGCAACTCCACGAGACGCTACCCCAATTGTTCTGTATACAACCATTAAACATCATACCAATAGCGATCCTTACATCCCACCATTCCATCAATAATTCAAATAACCCTGCTTCCACAATAAATTCCTTCTGTTAAGCTGTTACAGTTATATCACTCATCTCTCCCTTGACCTCCTAGTTCTTTATGAGTGTCGTGTTATGCAACCCTGTAAGTCATGTTGCCACTGAACCTTGTTGGTCTTTATTTCCTTTTTGAGTATCTTCCCAGCCCGAGGGTTACAGTGCTAGATGTTTACATTAAATTTTTGTTCCCACCCGAGTTAATCCTGAATTAGGTTCAAGAGTACATAGTTTAATTCGAACACATGAGAGTGCTGAGTCCCTCAAACTTTTTTAAAAAACTCACCCAGGAAACGGGTTGTCTAGTTCCTATCTTACCTCACTATTAAAGCAAATTTATAAAGTTTTGATTTTTGAAACCTTGCCAATCTACTTTGTGCGTCTGTCATAGTTTTTTTAGTAACTTGTAAAAAATATCGTAGACTCCGGAAATCATCTTTTTGTGTTGATTCAGGGATAGCGCGAAATATTATTTTTCTAATCGGGTTGTGAACTATGTTGGCAGTGTGCACTTCCAAGTAGGGATGCCGGTAATGAAGAACTTAAAGTAACTGTAAGACAGATGTCATTCTCGGAGTGACCCAGTCCTTTGAAGTCTGTTGGTTAATTCTGGTGTGTGGCTTGATGCGAGACTAGATTTTGTTTGAGAGTTGATACGGTCTCCCGTCCCAGTCGGGTTGAGTTTTTTCGCTTTTCTTCTTCATCTTATACAACAATTGTTCGTACTTTTAATTAACCATTTTTCCATTGGTATCACACCTTCTACATTCCATAATCTCCTTCCAATTACCGCCTTTTTTCTATTATCTTACTACTGTGTAATTTTCAAAAATATTGGGCCGACAATTTACCCTCTACATTAACGATTAGTTTACTCCAATTACAAATCACCACATCAACAATCTTGTCCACTAAGTTTTTTACCAAAAAAAATGTCTTATCATAATAACATTTTTTTATTTTACCTATATTATTTGGCTCTATGATCGAGTTTGTAAGATTTAGCTTTCTCGCCTGAAAATACTGGGCCTTACGAAACACTAGGATACAAATCTTGTTTACTCGTTCTCAATTGAAGTAATTCTCTAAATCTTTAAATTTTGTCTTTCTTCAGTCATGATGGCATCGTCGGATTCTTTTGGGGTGGCTAAACTGAGCGGCATCAAATCCGATATCAACTTAAAGAGCTTGATCCTCTCAGGAATATCCTTGTCATAAAGAAAACAGAGAGTGCGAGACGGTGCGCGAGCAGTCTGGGACGTATCTAACAGAGACATCCCCTTCCTGCACCATGAACGTCTTTCGCGCCCTGGTCGATGTTGCAGGTGTTGCAACGTGCTTCCTTCACGTCTGCATGAATAGGAATTTGTTCTGCTGAATTGGTGTTTTCAAAACAAAAAGATGAGATTTAGTGCGTGTGCATCATACATTAAACAAGAAAGTTTAAATATTTACTTTACTTCAATCAGACAATAGAATTAGTTTATATGCAAAATAATTTTGATAATTGATAAGTAAAATTATAGAGAAACATGGTAGAAAGGAATTTTAAGATTTTAATTCTTCATTGGATTTTTTGTATGTTGTCTTAGTATGAATGTAATTGGAGTAATTGAAATAATGGAATTCATGATTATTTTCTCAATGTAATTTAATTAAATTTAATTAGTTGTAATTGAAAAAAAACCCTTTAAATTAAAATTAACTTTCCAATACTTGACAACTAGTAATTAATTGAACTCATTACTTTCAATTAACCCATTCTCTACTATTGGAGTGCAAACTGCAACATAGTCAACAACCATAGAAAATTGAATATTTCGCGCTTATCCTGAATCACACAAAAGATATTCAGTTTCTCGTATTTAAAGTATACTAAAAACTGGATATGGGCATCAATAAAACTTATAATTTTGCTTTATGTGCGACTAGACACGTTCTGTGTTTAAAAGTATAGCTCTCATGTGTTTGAAAATTGTTCTTGAATATGTGGAAATCCGTTAACAAAATTTTATGTACTCTGGATAAAAATAGACAAAGTGCAACCTGCTTGCTAACAGATTAAAGAACTAGGATACTTTTCTCCATATTACAAGTATTGTGAAAGTTATTGAATTTAATATAAGGTGAGTTGAGGACGCTTTGTTGTTGTTATTTGTTAGATACTTGTCTCGTGTTGATTGTATGTATTTGTTAGATACATTGTCTCGTGTTGAATTGTATGTTTATTGTTAGGATACATTGTTCGTGTTGTTTGTATGTTTATTTGTTAATATCATTGTTCATTGTTCGTTGCAAGGTATGTGTTTTTACATAGTATATTAGCCCTGTGTTGGTTGGTTGGTCAGTTTTAGCCTACCTGACAAGGTTACAGTGAGCTATTTCTGATCGCTTTTTGGTCCGTCGTCTGTCCGTTAGCTGTCTGTTAACTTTCACATTTTCGACTTCTTCTTCAGACCACTGGGCAAATTCAACCAAACTTGTAAAATCCTCTTGGTGAAGGGATTTCAATGTTTGTTCTAATGAAGGACCAGCCCCTTCAAAGGGGAGATATCAACACGAAAATGAAAAAATAGGGTGGTTGTCATTTAAAAATCTTCTTTCAAGAAAACTGGCCCGGAAGCTGAATTTTATATATGGGAAGCTTCTTGATAATAGAGGGAGATTCAAGTTTGGTTCAAAATGATGACCCCGGGGGTACGATGGGGCCACAATAGGGGATCAAGTTGTTACAATATTGATTATATGGGAAAATCTTTAAAAAACTTCTTCTCAGAACACTGGGCCAGGAAAGCTTGAATTTATATGGAAGCTTCTGAATAGAGGAGATTCAAGTTTTGTTCAATTCATGACCCGGGGGGTACGATGGGGCCCAATAGGGGATCAAAGTTTTACAGATGAGGCAGAATGGGGAAGTTTGAGGAGAATTTAATAGTCAAAGAAAAGAGGTAATCTGAAGGTATACTCCATTGCTCTTAGCATCAATGTTCGCGTAAGTTTATGGGAACGCTGAGAACGGGATCGCTGTGTTTATATTGGTAGCTTCTGATATAGTCGGATGACAAGTTTGTTTCCAAATCATGACAGGGGTAGATGGGGCACAGCTTAGTCGAAGCGATGTCATTGAGCGCTCGTCTTTGTTTATAAAAGGGCACTCCTTTAATAGATAATATATTCTAGAGTGGGCATGAAATGCGTGTGGATTACCTGTGAGGTATCTCGTCTCAAAGTTATACTTGGACGCTGGAGATTCAAGTTTTGTAGACCCCGAGTCGCGCTAATGTGGGCGCATCTATGGGGATAAAAGTTTTTCCATGATCTGTGGTTGTGCAATCTCAAGTATTAACTACAAAGGACTCAAGCTGGACCAGGACAGGTTTGAGATTCTTGTATGGAAGTGATAAATTCTCTGATTATAATGGTGAAAAGATTACAGTTTATGTTACAAGAGGATAGTAGGTTAGGGGGGAGGGGCTTAAGAGATATCACGTAAGGCTCATGACTGAAATCTTTAAAATCTGCTTCTCAAGACCACGGGCAGGACCTGAGATAAATGCGACGCATCTTCCTGATATAGTGGAAGTCTATAGAATCTGATCAGTGGAGTCGAACGAAGAACACTCGGTATTGACGCCCAGGGGGATCATGTTTCGAGAGGAGCACTCTGAAGGGATGATGCAAAGTCTTTCTAGAAACTGAGTAATTATATCTGATAGTCAAACACACACATATCGTCTTTACACAAACTCTTCTTCTCAAGCGAACCAACTGGACCGGCAAGCTGATAATTTAATTGGCAGCTTCCTGATAATAGAGGAGATTCAAGTTTGTTAATCATAGGGGGATCATACGGGGAGGTACAATCGGGGACCAAATAGGGATAAAGTTTTACATATGATTCAGGGAAGCACTGATATGGCTGGTTCACTTAATACCATCTATCTTCTCAAAGGAAAGACTGGTTCCAGGAAGTGACGCGCTCGCTGATTTATCGCGTCGTAGCTTGCTGAAAATAAGTGTAATATGGGTGCTTATGTAGTATTATTGAGGAGGCTGGAGGCTCTCTACTCGTATTGTCATCAAACTTTGTCGATGACCGGGGGGTACGATGGGGGGCCAAATAGGGGATTCAAAGTTTTACATATGATATATGGGAAAATCTTTAAAAAATCTTTCTATTCTTCAAGAATATGGCAACCTCAGGAAAGCTGAGATTTATGTGGAAGTCCTGATATAGAGGATTCAATTTGTTCAAATCATGACCCAGGGGTCGATGGGGAATACGGTGGACCAGTTTTTAACATATATTATAAAGGGAAAATTTTAAAATCTTCTTGCTCAAGACCCTGGGCCAGAAGCTGAAATTTATAATGACAGCTTCTGGATTAGAGGAATTCAAAGTTTGTTCAAATCATGACCCGTGGAGTACGATTGTGCCCAAAGGGATCAAAGTTACACATGATTATATTGGGAAATCTTTAAAAAATTTTTCTTTTTTAAAGAATCACACTGACCAGGAAAGCTGAAATTTTCTTTTGAACAGCTTCCCCAATATAGTGGAAATTAAGTTTTTGCTACAATGACCAGGGGGTATGGTGGGGCCACAATAGGGTTCAAAGTTTTACATTTGCTGATATATTAAATCTCTCAAGACAAATACAAAATTTACAGTTAAAGGCTTTCTGATATAGAGTGCGAGGCGGAAGGTCACTCAGGGTTGAGCGGATGTGGCCATGGGGCCTTTTGGTTTGGGTGGTTAATTAGGACTTTGTCGAAATTTTCACTCATAATTACCCTTAGATGTATGGGTGAGGTAACACACATTAACTCACTGTTAGCAACGTCGGGCTGTTAGTACTCGGGGCTGTAGCCAATTATAAATAAGGTAGGGAAATGCGAAATTCTAGCGCGTGAGTAACACTCTCGCACATTTATGACTTGTTAGTGTTGTTTGCGAGAATTAGTGTTTGTGTGACAACTATGGAATCACTGACAGATGCGGCGCTCTATAATTTTACTTTGTTGTCTGTCCATCCGTCTGTCTGTCCCATGCCAACAATTTCTACTTAATTGTCGCTCTAGAATCAGCTACACACACACAAAGACTGCAATCAGATTGATAACAGTTATAAGCCACACTTGTTTATCCTACCATATTGCAGATGTGCATATTGCCAATTTGGTTTCCCGGCGGGTGACTAATTTTGGGGGAAAACTTATTGTTTCGCATAGATAATTCACAGATTTTGAAGAAATCATATTTGTGGACATTAAACTTAAAACCTATACCATTGTCTCGCTAAATTTTGCACCTTGCCGTACTAGTATACCGGAAATGACTGCGGTATCGGCTCACCATAATTTGAAGCGATACAGTAGGCATCCTAAGGCGCACGTAGCATGCCCACGGGCTCTTAGTGGACTCAAGCAGGGGATTCACGACCATCGGTTGTGGTCCAGAATATGCCTGCTTTGAAACTACACCCCTCGGTCCTCAAAATAGAAGCGTTAAGGATGAGGTCCCCACCGCCTGACTAGAAAATATGGAAAGGAAGAGCAACACCCTTGTTGGGGCAAAATGGAGCCAGGAAGAAGAGTATCAGAGCGATCGAAGGGTATTATCATATCTGCCAAGAAGGAAGAAAAACGGGTTTGAAATTTGCTTTAGAATGTGGATCACCTGCCCGGGGACGATCTTTAATATATTTCATATCGCGCTCGCTGAAGCGCACATCCTGATCAGAATCAAGAATGCGACAAACGAATATGTAGGGCAACCCTTGTTTTCTAATTGTTTAATCCTTATGCAGAAGTGTATATTAAAACATTTGCTTCTGCGGGACCCTTGCTGACTTTGTCAGTGTTCTAGTTGGCATATATTAGCACCATCAACTTTTCGGTGGACTTTAATCGCGATTGGATGTATCTAGACGATTTCCCAGGAGATGTGATGAAACTAGCAAGGGATAATCATTTATTCATACCAAAAAAATAACAATTTGTCTTGAATCACATAAACTTTGACATTAGAAAAATTTTGAGTTTTTCATAAAAAATCCACGTCTAAATGCTGAGTGTTTGGTGAAAGAGCAATAACCACCTATGTTTACCTCCAAGGTCTGACTTCACCATGGCACAAGCAAAACTCGCAACCTCCTGGGAGTTCCAGCTATTGATTGTTGTCTTGCATTATATGTTTTATGTTGTCTAATGTCCTGATTGTGTTTGTTGTGTAATGTCCTGATTGTGTTTGTTGTAGTGGTGGAGAGGAGGGTGAAAAGAAGAGACCCGTCATGATACACCGGGCCATTCTGGGCTCCGTGGAGAGAATGATTGCCATTCTGTGTGAGAACTACGGGGGAAAATGGTAAGTCCTCCTCTATCTTTATCTTAACCTCTGATCGTTGTTGCTCTTGTTCTTTTGTCTTGTATCTTAATCTGGAAGTGAATGCTGTCAGAACATGGACAGTTGTGGATAGGTTTGATTCTCTAGTCATGGTCTTCTGTTTCAGGCCGTTCTGGTTGTCCCCCAGACAGTGCATTGTCGTCCCTGTGGCTCCCCCATTTAATGAATATGCAAATCAGGTACTCTTTTTTAAATTACAATTCTCAAGTTTTTAAAGATAATGTCACAAGTAAATTAAAATGAATTTACATTAAATTTTATTAGCTTTATACCTTGACATTGAATTGTGTTGTAGACTTTTGATATTTATCTAATGTTGATGCATGTATTGCTAGGTCCAGCAGTTGTTACACAATGCAGTTTATGTGCGAGGCTGATGTGATATTTATGTATTGCTAGGTCAGCAGTTGTTACACAATGCAGGGTTTATGTGTGAGACTGATGTGATATTATTGTATTGCTAGGTCAGCAGTTGCTACACATGCAGGTTTATGTGTGAGACTGATGTGATATTTATTGTATTGCTAGGTCCAGCAGTTGTTACCACAATGCAGGGTTTATGTGTGAGACTGATGTGATATTTATTGTATTGCTAGGTCCAGCGGTTGTTACACAATGCAGGGTTTATGTGTGAGGCTGATGTGATATTTATTGTATGCTAGGTCCAGCGGTTTGCTCACAGTGCAGGGTTTATGTGTGAAGCTGATGTGATATTTATTTTATTGCTAGGTCAGCAGTTGCTACACAATGCGGGTTTTATGTGTGAGACTGATGTGATATTTATTGTATTGCTAGGTCCAGCGGTTGTCTACACAGTGCAGGGTTTGTGTGAAGCTGATGTAGATGATGGCAACACACTCAACAAAAAAGTGAGAAATGCCCAACTCGCTCAATTCAATTTCATTCTAGGTGAGTTGTGAAAGCGTCTACTATTTATAAATAAGGTGATTGGGCGACAGAAACAACAGTTTGATGATTTGATACATACTACACGGGTCTGCATACATATTATGTCTGATAAAAAAAAAAATATTGACACTCGCTGCTTCTTTAAGCAATCGAAAATACATACTTTGAGATGATTTTCCTTCAGAATGCTGAAGAGAGAGACCCTCATTTAATGTGATGTATTGTTTTAGTCATATAAGCAAGCATTTAATAAAAAGGAATAAAGGCAATGATGTCTAGTCCTTTGTTGTTAAAATGCATTAAATTTTGTATTGACCACAGTTCAAGATTAAACCTTGACAATTAATATAAATACATATTGAAATTTTGAGTTTGGTCAACCAAATTATGGCACTCGAACCCACAACCTCCAGTCCTACTGCCTAAGATGCATTGATTACCAGGGATGTTTTTCATATGGATTTTGTTTCATATGAAAATTCTTTTTTCAGTGGTGGGTGAGAAAGAGGTGGAAAACAGAACAGCCAATGTACGAACCAGAGGGACCAAGGTCCACGGAGAACACAGTGTAGATGACATCATCGCCAAATTCACCAAATTCAAGTCCTCGCGGTGTCAGGATGCGGAAGAGAAGTTTGAATGAGGATAGAATTTCGTTGTGTAAAGGCTACTTATTTATTTTCCCTTGACTGTGATCGGCCTGAAAAAACAGCCTGTATCTTTTCTGCTTTGAAGACTCGTAGAATTTTGCAAGCACATGTGAAAAAAGTTGCTGGATGGATATTCTGGAATTAGTGAATCGAAAGATTGGTCAATGCGGGATCCATTAGACGGGGTAAAAGTAGTGAAGGATGCGATATTCTCTGTGCTAAGTATTAAACATTTAGTGCACCTCTAAATTTCAGTCATTCATTGGGAATCCAATTTTTGTTGATGTATCAAATCCACGTGTTAGTGAGCGTAAACTTCTCTGTTTTGATTTCATTTATTGATGTACAATAGAAATAAACACTGAATTTTTTTATTGGCTTTTTATTTGACATAGTAAAAACATGTGGTCAAGAGTAATATGTCATGAGTAAAATACAGTCGAACATCGGTATCTCGAACACTGATTTCTCAAATACCACAGTTATGTCAAAGTGAATTAGAAGTCCCAGTCTACTTTACCCTTGATCTCTCAAATCCACAGATATCAAATCCCTTTGGTGTAAAAATATTACCTAGAAACTTCTATTTAACAGTTGATAAATTTTATGTCAATTGAAATTTTGAAAGGGTTTGGTAGGGACTATATTTTGTGGTGGAGGAATTAATTAATTGAAAAGTTCAAAATTGGCGTGATTTTACAGTTTCTATTTCATCCAATAAACTTCAATTTTTATGCTCCTAAAGGTATATTTCAGTTTTTAAAGGATCTATGCAATGCAAAAATATTTTATTGTGACTGCAAAGGATTTATATGATGCAAGTAGCTGGAACTTGTTAAAAGTATGTAATTTATTAATATGGTTGATGTATTTTCCCAAATTAAAAAAGTCGAAGTTAATTTACTAAACATCTGGGTGAAAATTCAATATTTTGGCCAATAATTTAAAAAATCTACCCTAACCCCCCACTTATTTTTACTTTTAAAACAGGAATATGAAATTTATGTGAAATTTTAAAAATTGACATTAGTCCCAATATGTCTTTTTCAACTTTTGAATTTGATAACATGATTTTTTCCTTACATCAAGTGCAGAAAGGTCATTTTTTATTTCCATTACAAATATTAGAAGACATGATTATGTTATTCTCTTTAGAGGAGTGGACAGGCATAGCCTACATTCACTTCTCTTCGCAAACCTTGATGTAGGCTATGCCTGTCCACTTCCCTTTAAGAGAATAATAATAATGTATCTAATCTATGTAATGATTGATTTGTGTTGTTTATGATTTGTTTACAGCAACATACAAATCGAGTTTAAATGAATAAATCTTTCAATCAGTAAGTAAGTGCAAAAGGTCATGTTTAAAACACTGTACCTCAATAAAGAGCATGCCAACCCCCGTTTTTCTTTTTAATTTTTCAATTCTCCTTCAATGTAGAAATAAAAAATACACTTCTTAAAAAATTGACATTAGTCCAAACCTCAGGTGCAAACCTCTTTAATGCATGGATGTTGGCGTTAGGGGATCATTATGTGAGAGGAAACCCTCATGTCCAAATGGGCGACCGCCAAAACCTTCTTGCATACGATCTCTGTCGATCACAGGCATTGAACTTGGGTAGCAGTGGTGAGAAACGAAGGCGCTACCCAGATACCTACATGTAGTTTATTATTCTGTAAATGTAGTTATCAAGTGATTCTAGTTCTAATACAAATATTATTTGTGTTTTAAGCATTTCATAATTTTGTACAGAGGTGCTGAAACAAGTGTGGTGAACAAGCGTATCTGTTTTGATTACTTTTAAGTTCTACATGTGTAATCAACTCTCAGATAATACAAGTTCTACTTTAATGTACATTGCATCTAATATTGGTTAATATACAGTCATATACTAGCTATAAACAATGATTCTGATAATTTTTGTGAAAGATTTAAAAGTTTGTGGCAATCGGGTCTTCCAACAGTCTGTTGGAATTCCATGTGCACAAATGTGCTCCTTTGTTAGCTGACCTGTTTTTATATTCTTATGAGGCAGAATTCATTCAAAAGTTTCTACATGAAAAGAAATCGCTAGCGGTGGCCTTTAATTGGACATTTCGATATATTGATGACGTTTTATCTATCATAAATAATGATTTTCATCCATATGTCGATTCAATATATTCCAGCGAACTAAAAATAAAGGACACCACAGAGTATCCATGTCTGCTTCGTACTTGGATATTTTATTGAACTTGACATTAACGGCAAACTAACTACTCAACTTTTTGATAAATGGGACGATTTCAGCTTCTCCATCGTCAACTTCCATATTCATGTAGCAATATTCTATCGTCGCCTGCGTATGGTGTGTATGTCTCTCAATCTATTCGATATGCAAGAGTTTGTTCTGCGTATGATCAGTTTTTAACAGAGGCAAGCTACTTGCAGCAAGTTGTTGCTGCAGGGTTTCAATAGTCACTTTTAAAGGCAGCATTTCGTAAATTCTATGGTCGTTATAACAATTTAGTTTACCAATATGACTACCATTGAGTCAAATACTGTTTGATGTGTTTCATAGCCATTGTTAAGCCGTTTTTCACACACTGATTTGACTACGGATTGTTCCGTTTACCTGATCAAGACATGGGCTCACGGCAGGTTTGACCGGTCAACAGGGGATGCTTACTCCTAGGCACCTGATCCACCTCTGGTGTGTCCAGGTATCCGTGTTTGCCAACTCTTGTTTTTGTATTCTATTTAGACTTACGAGATTGATCACTGTTTCTTATCTTTGCCTTTACATTTAAAGATTAATATCACCATTCAAACACAACGATCATAAACATGATAATGCAAGAAAAATTGTTTCCTATCTAAGACGCCCCAGTTTTAGTTCTACAGCTGTGATTTGGACAGCGTGAAACGACTAATTCGACAGGGAGAGAGGTCGTATGATGGTGCTTTATCCATTACCAGTTCACACAAGACTTTTCCCACCACTGGCGACAGTTTAAATCCATGACCTGTCAAAAGAAATTTCATTTAGACTGACAATATACAACACACCAATGGTGATTTTGTATATGTACAGTGTAGTTAATTGTTGTGTAATATCATACAGTTACATTGTACCTGAGAATCCTGTTCCTATAATGATGTTCTTATGGACAGGGTGACGATCCAACACAAACTGACTGTCGGGGGTTTTCTGAAAATGAAAAATCAAGAAATTTCATATAAGTAAGTTTTGTAAGGTTTACTTTTCATGATGTCACATCCTACATGAAATGAGAAATCTCTAGCGGTGGCTAGATTCGACATTTCGAAACATTGACGTTTTCTCTATCAATAATGATAATTTTCATTCATATGTTGATTTGATATATCCTAATTCACCACAGAGTCTTCCATATTGGTTTCGTACGGATATTTTAATTATTGAACATGCATAGACATTAAATTAATGGCAAACTTCAACAACTCAAATTTATGACAAAAGGGGTGATTTCAGCTTCTCCATCGTTAACTTCCCATATTTATGTAGCAGTATTCCATCATCACCTGCATATGGTGTATATTGTTTCCAATTCAAGATCTTGTTCTGTGTTTGATCAGTTTTTTAATCGAGACAGGCTACGTTGTAGTAGGGGTTTCAACAGTCACGTTATTTAAAGGCAGCATTTCGCAAATTCTATGGTCGTTACAACGATCAAGTTTGCCAGTATGATCTGCCATTGGTTCAAATACTGTCTGATGTGTTTCATAGCAATAGTTAAGTCGTTTTTTATAGTTACACTGACGTTGACCTGATCACATACCATGGTCTTCACGGATGTACATCACTGGTCTCAGTAATGCGAAGGTGTCTGTTAGGAGACATATTTTCCGTGTACATGCAGGTTCTCAAATGTACTAGGGTGTGTTTAGGAGACAGATTTACCGTGTAACATGTAGGTCTCATAAATGGAGAGTGTGTTATAGGAACAGATTTAACCGTGTACATGCAAGGTCCAGTCAATGAGAGAGTGTGTTTAGAGACAGCATTACCGTGATAACATGTACGGTCTCAGTAATGTAGGTTGTGTTTAGAGAGACAGTTTGAACCTGTACATGTACTCGGTCTCAGTAATGGAAAGTGTGTTTAGGAAGACAGTTACCGCATTATACATGTACGGTCTCAGTAATGTAGGGTGTGTTTAGGAGACAGTTTTACCGTTACATGTACCGGCTGTCGCAGTAATGGAAAGTGTGTTAAGGAGGACAGACTCTACCGATGTTACAATGTAGGTCTCAGTAATGTAGGGTGTGTTTAAGAGCACATAGTTTTTACCGTCTGTCTACATGCAGGTCTCAGTAATGTAGGGTGTGTTTAGGAGACAGTTTTTACCGTGTACCATGCAGGTCTCATTAATGGAGGTGTGTTTAGGAGTCAGTATTTACCGTGTACATGTAGGTCTCAGTAATAGGAGAGTGTTGTTTAAGAGACAGTTTTACCGTGTACTGCAGGTCTCATAACGCGAGGGTGTGTTTAGAGATCCAGTTTATACCGTGTACATGCAGGTCTCAGTAATTGTTAGGGTGTGTTTAGGCGACAGATTTTACACGTGTGTTTAGAGACAGACTTTTACCGTGTACATGCAGCGTCTCAGTAATGGAAAAGTGTGTTTAGGACGACAGATTACCGTGTACCATGTAGGTCCTAGTAATAGGAGAGAGTGTTTAGGAGACAGTTATTACCGCTGTACATGCAGTCTCATAAGTAAGGAGGGTGTGTTTAGAGACAGTTTTACCGTGTGTTTAGGAGACAGATTTACCGTGGTTTAGAGAGACACATACTGTGACATGTAGGGTCTGTCGGGCAGTGAAGTGTAGGGTGTGTTTAGGAGATCAGTTTTACGCGTGTAATTGTAGGTGCTCTAGTAATGGAACAGTGTTAGGAGACAGATAGCCGTGGGATACATGTGAGGGGGGGTCTGCGAGTAATGATAGGGGGTGTGTTCAGGAGACCGTTTACCGGTGGCTACATGTTAGGTCTTGCGAGTAGTTGGAAATGTGTTGTAGGAGACGATTACCGTCTACATGCTAGTCTCCATAGCTAATGGTTAGGGTGTGTTTCAGGAGACAGTTTACCGCTGTTGACTATTGCAGGTCTCAGTTAATGTAGGGCTGTTTTTAGGAGACAGGTCCTTTTACCGCTGTAGCGAGTTGGCAGTCTCGAGTAGAGGGTGGGAGGGTGTGTGTTTAGATGACAGTTTTACCGCTGTAGCATGCTTAGGTCCTCAGGGTAATGAGAGAGGTGTGTTTAGGAGACAGTGGTTACCGTGTACATGCATGAGTCTCAGTAATGTTGAGAGTGTGTTTTAGGCGACAGTTACCGCCATGTACCATGCATGGTCTCCAGTATATGGTGGGGTGTGTTTCAGAGGACAGATTTACCGGGTCGTACCATGGGAGTTTCTGCATGTTGAGATGGGAGTGGTGTTCAGGAGGGGACCAGTATTACCGAGTGTACATCGCAGGTCTCGAGTTAAATGGAGAGGGTGATTGGTAGGATGACAGTACTAACGGGTGTTCACATGTAGGTCTCGGAGTATGGAGGGCAGTGTGTTATAGGAGACAGAATTTACGTGTAACTGCAGGTCTCGTAGTAATGGAGAGTGTGTTTAGGAGACAGTATTAACGCTTTAACATGCAATAGTGCAGAATTTGGATTGGTGTGGGGTGTTGATAGAGACAGATTTACGTGTACATGTACGTTCAGTAATGAGAGGATGTTGTTTAGGAGACAGATTTGATGTTCTCAGTAATGGAGAGTGTGTTTAGGAGACTCTTTAGTATTAACGTGTCACAATGCATGTTACTCACAGTAATCGGAGGGTGTGTTTCAGGAGACAGATTTCGTCTTGTTATCATGCAGCGTCTTTAGTAATGGAGCGTGTGTTTAGGAACAGTATTACACGTGTACATTTGCAATGTCCTTCAGTACATGAGGGTGTGATTTTAGGCAGACTAGACTTTACCGGTCTCGTACAGTAGATTTTCTCCAGTTAATTGGAGGGGTGTTAGGAGACAAGTTTTACCGTTGTACATTGCAGGGTCTCCAGTAATGGAGGGTTGTGTTTAGGAGACAGATTACCATGCTAAATGCAGGTCTCAGATAATGCGAGATGTGTTTCTAGGAGACAGTCATTAACGTGTACATGTGGTCTCAGTAAATGGGAGGTGTGTTTAGGAGACAGACTTTACCGTGTACATGAGGTCTTTCAGTAATGGAGAGTGTGATTTATTGAGGGACGGAGTAAACGTTCGTACATGTCATGTCTCCAGTAATTGTGAGGGTGTTGTTTAGAGACTAGTTTGTCTTACCGTGTACATGCAGGTTTTGTTATCCGTAATGGGAGAGTTGTGTTAGGAGACCAAGATTTACCGTTTACATGCAGTATTTAGTAATGGAGGGTGTCGTTTGAGACCAGCCATTACGTTTGTACATGGCATGTCTCAGTAATGGAGGTGTGTCGTTTAGGAGAACATTTCTTACCGGTGTAACATTGCATTTCTCAAGTAATGGAGGAGTGTGTTTGTATTGAGACATTATTAACGTGTACATGCATGTTGTCATAAACGGAGGGATGTGTTTAGGAGACAGATACCGCTTTGTACATTAGGTCTCAGATAATGGAGGGTGCTGTTTAGGAACAGTTTTACCGTGTACATTCAGGTCACAGTAATGGAAAGGTGTGTTTAGGACACAGATTACCATGTTAAATGCAGCTTCTCCAAGTAATTTTGGGAAATTTTTGGAGTTGTTTGTTTATGAGAGACAGTGTATTAACCGTGTACATGCAGTCATCAGGTAATGGAGTGCGTGTGGCTGTTTAGGAGACAGAATTTACCGCCTGTACATGCAGGGTCTCCAGTAATGAGAGTTTTATAGGAACCCGATGTGTGTTAACCGGTTGTACATGGCATGTTCTCAGTTAATGGGAGGGTTGGGTTGTAGGAGAGGAGTGTTTAGCGTTTACATGCAGTTTTCAGTAATGGAGAGTGTAGGAGACAAATTTTACGTGTACATGCAGGTTTTAGTAATGGAGGTAGGCTGTGTTTAGGAGACAGATTACCGTGACATGCAGGGTCTCAATAATGAGGGTGTGCTTTAGGAGAACAGGTTTTTACCGTGTACGATGTAGGTCTCAGTAGATGAGGTGTTGTTTAGTGAGAGCAGGTTTTACGTGGACATGAGAATGTCTCGTGAATGGAGGGTTTGTTTTAGGAGACCGTTTTACCTGTACATGCATGTCTCAGTAATTGGAGCGATGTGTTTAGAGACAGTTTTACCGAGTACATGCACGTCTCAGTAATGGAGGGGTGTTTAGGGAGACAGTCTTTACCGTGTATTTGGTCTCAGTAATGGAGGGTTTTTTATGTGTATATAGAGACAGATTTACGGTTTACCGGTGTACAGTTCTAGTGGTCTCTAGTAATGGAGAGTGTGTTGAGGAGACGAGGGTGATGAGCTGTGTACTATTTGCATGGTCTCGATGGTGTGTACATGCATGTCTCAGTAATGGAGCCGTTGCTAGCAAAAAGGGCCTTTAACTAAGTAATTTAAAGCTGAAGTTTAGATTATAGAGAACAGTCTCTCAGAGCATTATGGCAATATCGTTGTCCTTTAAATTACAGTAAATCAAAACTTACGACTATTAGTGGTGATTGGTAGTCATGACATCTTTCATTACAAAGTATGCAAATTTGACGTCACATTTTTCATTATGACGTTTAAAAATATTGTGGGATAAGATAAGGGCCCTTT
>CAJDSM010014140.1:0-16524 GCA_903981925.1 Ostrea lurida | reverse complement strand
TTATATTCCATATAAGGAAGAAGTTGCGCAGAGAAAATAAATGGAATATCATTCTTGCATGAATTATAAAAAACGCCTGATCATACACAGACTTGTTTTAAAGATATTTTATTCCACACCGAAGCATGAATTAATCTAATCTCACTATCACCTCTTCACCATGATATATTAGAATTTTTAAATTTTAAATTTTATTTATTGCTTTGTTAATTATACCTATGTTTATTATTTTACGAGATAGTATAATTTTTTCATAATTGTAGCACCGATAGGCCACCGTACATTGCATTTCTATAAATACCGCGTATCGTAGTACCCTCGTTTTGAAACGTACGAAGCGAAGCTTCACGATCGATCGCTTGTAACAAGTAGTTACACCGATAACTATTTGTTTATTTATACGAATAAAAACAACGATATATAAGGTTATAAAAACATAAATTATTAACTGAAATCAGGTCGACAGATCTTAAACCAAGACGAAATAGTTAAGTACCGCGGTACCATATGGACCCCGGCATAAGTCTAAAATTTTGATTACTTATATCTTAAGATTTATAGCACAGATGTTTGAATATACCACATAGTTTTAAAAGAAATCAAATGCAAACAAATACTGAAAATTTTATTTCTTTATGAGAATTATTTCAAAGTTAGTTGGATTTGAAAATTTAGACTTAAGTCTATTCTCAGTTTATGGTCTTGAGGCCTGGACATCCGTATAAGGCCAGACTAACCCTGGACATCGTATTAAGGCCTAGTCTTACCCCTGGACATCCGTATTAAGGCCCAGACTAACCCCTGAACATCCGTATTAAGGCCAGACTAACCCCTGGACATCCGTACTATGGCTCAGATTATTATACCTTTACTGATTTTCACTATATAAAAGTAGGTGGTTAGATTTGGCTATTTCCCCTGGAAATTGCCGTTGCAGGACTAATCCCCGGGCGTTAGTCATATGAACTAATCCCTGCTTTGAGAACTAATTCCGCGCTACTCGTAATCCTCTGGACTTTTCTTTTTTAAATGTACAAAAGACCCGAATGTTCGTCATAATTTTCAGCAAGTAAAATAAAATTCTATTCCATTGTTTAATTTACTTATCATTATTTTGTTTTTGGAAGAATTTCTGCAATATTCATATAAGAGTTTTTATTTTGTGACTTAGAATTTTTAAATTTTATTTATTGCTTTGTTAATTATACCTATGTTTATATTTTACGAGATAGTATAATTTTTTCATAATTGTAGCACCGATAGGCCACCGTACATTGCATTTCTATAAATACCGCGGTATCGTAGTACCCTCGTTTTGAAACGTACGAAGCGAAGCTTCACGATCGATCGCTTGTAAACAAGTAGTTACACCGATAACTATTTGTTTATTTATACGAATAAAAACAACGATATAATAAGGTATTATAAAAACATAATTATTAACTGAAATCAGGTCGACAGATCTTAACCAAGACGAAATAGTTAAGTACCGCGTACCATAGACCCCGGCATAAGTCTAAATTTTGATTACTTATATCTTAAGATTTATAGCACAGATGTTTGAATATACCACATAGTTTAAAAAGAAATCAAATGCAAACAAATACTGAAAATTTTATTTCTTTATGAGAATTATTTCAAAAGTTAGTTGGATTTGAAATTTAGACTTAAGTCTATTCTCAGTTTATGGTCTTGAGGCCTGGACATCCGGTATTAAGGCCAGACTAACCCTGGACATCCGTATTAAGGCCTAGTCTTACCCCTGGACATCCGTATTAAGGCCCAGACTAACCCTAGACATCGCGTATTAAGGCCAGAACTAACCCCTGGACATCCGTCTAATGGTCAGATTATTATACCTTTACTGATTTTTCACTATAATAAAGTAGGTGGTTAGATTTGGCTATTTTCCCTGGAAATTGCCGTTGCAGGACTAATCCCCGGGCGTTAGTCATATGAACTAATCCCTGCTTTGAGAACTAATTCCGGCTACTCGTAATCCTCTGGACTTTTCTTTTTTAAATGTACAACAAGACCCGAATGTTCGTCATAATTTTTCAGTCAACTGCATGGCATTAACGTCACGTGTATCTACGCTAAACGCTATTTTACGTCACAATGCTTGTAACGACACAATGCTTTGTAAATGCTGTTAGTAAACACGGCGACAACTTCAACGACAATTTAGGTTTGATGACTTTTGAATTACCGATTTTTGGATGTGAATGGAAAATTTTTAAACTTTAGTCCTTGTGATAGTGTAACACGCCAAAAGGAAAAATGCGTTTCCGGTATCGTTGTTCTTATTTTGAAAACACTTACACTGCATCCGAAAAATAATATTATGGATTTATCGAGTATTGGTCGACAGGAACGATTGAAATGAAACTGGGTTTTTTATTCATATTTTCAATTTGTTATCGGTATAATAAAAACAGTTTAACCTATATGCACGAAGGAAGTTAGCAAGATTCCAGTTTCCCCCAGCCAGCGATTATTTCCTCGGCTAACTGCCTCGGGAAATAGTCTTGGCTTCGCGAAACTACGAAATCTTGCTAACTCCCTCAAGTGATTATACGTTAACTGTATACTAACCCCTGGATATCCGTATTAAGGCCCAGTCTTACCCCTGGGCATCCGTATTAAGGCCCAGTCTAACCCCTGGACATCCGTACTATGGCTCAGACTTACCCCTGGACATTTGATCAATCTTGAATCAAGATGCTTGCATTGTTATTGGAACTAATCAATGTCCAGCTGCTACGGAGAAATAATAAAAATTTCTAAAGAGTATCTTGTATATATTCTTATACCAAAAAGTTGATCCCCAATTGGGGCTCATCCTAACCTTCCCTGGGGTGGATATTTAGTGAAATATGAATCTACACTATAAAAAAATGTTTGGAAATATTAAATGTGCCACATCATCACCTTGCTATTAAAAAAAATGCGTCAAAGACAGAAATGGCCGGGTTGCTGTAAATATGTTCGGTAAACAGGAAGTAGGTGTCGGACAAGTATGAAATCGAATCCCACGATATGGGACCACCCACTGATGATGGATATCAAAGGTCATGAGGCTACGAAAATTAATTGCTGAGTAAAGTGTTACGAAAATTTGCACTATTAAGAATAACACAGGAAAATATTCTAAGTCGGTAAACAGGAGGTAGATGTCGGACAGGTCTGAAATCGGATCCCACGATATGGGACCACCCATCGATGATAAATGTTAAATACCATGAGGCTACGATAAGTAATTACTGAGTAAAGTGTTACAGAAATTATTTCCCCGCCCGCGCGCCATTCACCATTTTATAAGCCGGTTTTGCACTCGTGCAACCCGGCCATTTCTTTTATATTTGATCCCCAAGTGTGGCCCATCTTAACGTCCAGGGTAATGATTTGCATTAATTGAAGATGCTGTCCTATCAACATGATTAACCATACCCTACCTGCTCATGAGAGGAACTACAAAAACGTTTTTATGCCTTCTCATTTCAGTCCACTATTGTAACCACATCCCATAAATTAGAATCTGTTACAGTATTATTGGACTATTACATCACCGGGACGAATGTCCGGAGAGCTATAATCATTGTCATGACCGCGGTGTCGGCGTCACACTTTAAAGAAAAAACTTTAACCTGGGCTAAATCTTTTGAACCAAGGGGGACAGAGCTTTGATATTTCACATATATATGCCTCATGATGAGACTTCTGTTTTGGGACCAAGACTTTTGACCTAGTGACCTTGACCTACTTTTCAATAACTTTAACCTGGGCTATATCTTTTAAAATAAAAGGAATAGGGCTTTGGTATTTCATGATTACGTTTGATACTTTGTTACTTCGCCATTTTATATGTATAGATGCCTCATGATGGGACCTTTGATTTTATACCAAAACTATTGACCTTGGACTTTAACCTACTTTTCAAAAACTTTTAACCTGGGCTATATCTTTTTGAACTTAAAAGGAATAGGTCTTTGATATTTCATGTATAGATGCCTCGTGATCCGACCTTTGTTTTCGTATCAAGACTTTTGATCTAGTGACCTTGGACCTACCCTTTTGAAAAACTTTAACCTGATTATATCTTTTGAACCAAGGGGGAAAGAGCTTTAATATTTCACATATAAATGGATCATGATGAGATTAATTGATTGATTATTGTTTTACGTCCCACCGAGAATATTTCACTCATGTGGTGACGTCACCAATGCCGGTGAAGGGCTGCAGAATTTAGGCCTATGCTCGGCACTCAGGGCCTTTGAGCAGGGAGGGATCTTTTTCGTGCCACACCTGCTGTGACACGGGACCTCGGTTTTTGCGGTCTCATCCGAATATTATGACACGCAAGGGGATGCTGAGGACCTATTCTAACCCGGATCCCCACGGTTTCTCATGTTGAGACCTTTGTTTTGGGACCAAGACTTCTGACCTAGTGACCTTGGACTTTGACCTACTGTTCAAAAACTTTAACCTGGGCTATATCTTTTGAACTGAAATGAATAGGGCTTTGATATTTCATGTATAGATGCCTCGTGATGAGACCTTTGTTTAGGTATCAAGACTTTTGACCTTGTGACCTTGACCTACTATTCAAAAACTTTATCCTGGGCTATATCTTTTGACCCAAAGGGAATAGGGCTTTGATATTTCATGTATAGATGCTTAATTTTGGTACTAAGACTTTTGACCCAGTGACCTTGAACTTTGACCTACTTTTCAAAAACTCTTACTTGGGCTGTATCATTTGAATTTATGGGATTAGAACTTTAATATTTCACATATAGATGCCTCATCATCAGACTTTTGTTTTGATGCCACGACTTTTTGTTCCAGTGACCTTGACATTACACTTTTACTTACTTTTCAAAAACTTTAATTAGGGTTATATCTTACGAACCAAGGATGAGAAGGCTTTGATTTAGCACAGTCATATGCCTTATGAAGAACCCTTTGTTTTGGTACGAAGACTTTTGACCTAGTGAACTTGGCATTAGATTTTGACATACTTTTCAAACACTTTGATATGGGCAATATTTTTCAAATGAAGAAGGATGGGGATTTGGCATTTGTCACTTATAGATGTTCTCTATTGGTAACAATATTCTTGACCTAGTTATCCTTTAAATTCAAACCTGGAGTTTTATCTTTTGAACAAAGAGGGATATCATAAGGACTTTGATATTTCTAAAACAAATATATCTTTTCAAGACATTTCATTCACTACCAGAGCTATTGACCCTGGACTTGGACTTTACCTAAAGGAGGGAATAGATTAGATAGCCATGCTGTCTTCTGACAACTCTTGTTTTTTGTTACCGGCCGCCAGAAGGCGGTCGGTTATATAAGTGGTGATGTGTTTCTGCGAACCTATTATGTGTAGAAAATTAAAGTAAAGATTAATTGATAATAATGTAAGTTGTTGGTTCTTAGTGGGGAAATCCCTTCCCATTTAAAAAAAATATATTTATAAATTTTAGTTTAGAAAAGGCGTTTAACTTAAAACATGATGCAAGAATAAAACAGCCAATCGTAATGCAGCAATAGCTCTTTGCTATCGATGCGGAGCTTCCCTCGAGACTCTCCAATCGGCAATCCTTGGCTAACTCCGCTACGCTCCGTATGAGGTCAGTGTGCGTTGTACGAGCCCCCGGGGGGGGTCTCAACCTATACTTTTGGGTACAGACGTCCCGCTGAGATTTTCAAAACACCCCCCATAAATATATTCAATATTTTTGAAACCATATACCCATTCATATATCACGCCATGGAGTTCCGAGTGGAGACTCTCAGCTGCTCCGGCGGAGATTTGCGGAGACAGCCGACCTCGGGTGTCGGTGCTAATTATCGCGTGATACAATAAAAGTAAAACGCACTTATCATGTTTCGGGTAGTACATGTATATTTCTAAGTGTTGAGTATAAATGCATACGCTGAGGGCAATATGGGGGGGGGGGGGGGGGGGGGGGGGGGCATTTCGAATCTTAGTAAACATAGTCGAAGTTGCGGAATTAACAATGGCATTTATTTACGCTGAAAAGTTTGTACCCATAAAATTTCATTTCAAAGGTTTTGAAATATTGTACGATGTTATGGTAGAATGTCAAACATGATTATTGCATAAAACATGTTTACTTTCTCTTGATGAAACAAGTGGGTTTGCAGCCGTTCTTTTGACGCTTGCGTCAATGTGTTTCTTGTTTGTTATTGATCAAGACCCTGTTGTATTTCAGGGGATGATTTTTCCTATATACATATATGTACCTACATACTCCCTTTCACCGCCCTTCTGATTTTAACAACCATGGACAATGACCAGCCCCATATATGCTATAAAGAATACAAAATTACGAGAAATGCAAACAAGGACCATAGAGCATGCATGTACCTGAGGTGGGATCAGGAACCTAGCAGGAGTAATCATCCTCTGTTGACCGGTCACACATAATATGCAAAGATCGACCTGCCTAATAATTAGTATAAAAGCACGACAGAAAACATTCAACTTGGTGGTAGCTTGTATTTGCAAATCAGATTGTTATGACGACCGTAAAATTTGCAAAATATTGGACTTCAAACTAGACGATTGAAAATCCTGTAATACAAACACGAATGTCGGGAAGCTTTCTCATAAACTTGATCTTTTCTGGCTTGCACTTGAGAAGATTTTATTGGGGTTCTTTATCATCGATAATTAAAGGGGATGACCCTTGAACAAACTTGACAACCCTTCACCCACAAATATCTTTCCAAGTCTGGTTCAGTTGGCTCAGTGGTTCTGGAGAAGAAGCTGAAATTGTGAAGTTTGTGACGCCGACCGAAAACGGATAAACTCACTTGAACTTTTGGGTCAAGAAGGCTATAATAGCTCATCATTACAATTTTAGTGACAGTTCTTAAAAGGTCGCTAATCAGTTGAATACATTTTCTATGTGGGAAATAAACAAGGAAACTTATATATGTACATGTAAAACACAAAACAAGTGTCCTATATACTACATTCCACAGAAATAAATATCCTATGGTGACTCATCACGTGCAGTAATCACAACACTGTATACTTCCAATTAAGATTATTTACCCCGGTACATTCCCTCTAAGCGAAGTTCATTGTTCTCCCCACAATGTTTGCAAAACTGGAAAGAATTACCAGCAATACAAATTTATCGTTAGGCCCTCGTAATTGAACAATTGGGGGCATATACTTTTGGCTTGCCCGTCTGTCTGTAGCAAAAATCTTTAACAGGTACATGTAGTACTAGTATATCAATATAACGAACAGTGATAAATCTCATCTATATTACTAAATTAACAAGGTCGAAATTTTGCGCAAATTTAATGTTACTATTCATAACTCTTTAAACATGTATAACAAAAGTTGTTTAATTTTGCTAGGTCTATCAAACCGTATCATAAAGGCCTGCAGGCCTAATGGCTCACCTGTACAGATGATTTAGTGTTGCAATTGATAATTTTTTACTCGTTGATATTCTGTTATGACATTTTGAACTATAGTTGTTTATATATAAATATGCCTAAGGGCCTCATGGCTTACCTGCCCAGACAGAAAAACTTCAAAAATGTTACCTGCAACTCGGCTATAGCATCTCTGATGCCTTCTGATTTTTTATCATGGAATTCTGTCTGGGTCATATCTTTGTTCAAGCTATAGCGACTCAAGTGAGGATAAAAATATGTGGGTGGCGGGGGATATCCTTCGTGAATTTTACTCACAGTATTTCTAGTGGGTTATACAATTCAAACATATTGTTCCAAGAGCATATGACAGAAGTGGTGTAAACCAAATGTGGGTTCTGAATAGCTCTACAGACCTTCATCCCAGAACCTTCCTTATATCAACATCAAAACTTACGACTTCTCAACACTTTTCTCGACCACTCTTAGCGATAAATTAAAGACTAGACATTTTAACATTACAGACAGTTGTTTGGCAGTTTTTGCCCCGCCCCCAAAGCCCCAGGGGTGCAAGAGACATGATATTTACAATTTATGTGCACCTTGTCTCAAAGATCCTTCTTGCTAAATTTGAAAAGAATTGGCCTGGCAGTTATCAAGAAGTTAAAATGTTCCATTGTTAACACATTTCATCACTAACCATTTTGACCTCATCCAATACCAAAAACCCTACCCCTAGGATCATGAAATTTACAATTTTGATAAAAAGCTCTCTACTCATTCAAAATATTAAAATATCAATAGCATTAAAAAGATGTTTTTTAAATGTTTTAAATTTAAACACTATGTACCAAGTTTGGCCCAGCCCTGGGGTCAGAACCCCTACCCCGAGGATCACCAAATTTACAATTTTGGTAGAGGCCTTCCTGCTGTACATCACTATGCATTTAGTTTCTCTCCGACATGTGCGGTTGTAAAGAAGATTTTTGAAAATTTGTCTTTTTTTGCCCCACCTCAAAGGGTGCAAGAGACCTGAAATTTACAATTTATGTGCACCTTGTCCCAAGGATGCATAATACCAAATTTAAAAATAATTGACCTTAATATCAATAGCATTGAAAAAGAAGGTTTTCAATTTTTATTTTTTTTTTTACATATAAACACATGTACCATGGCCCCCCCCCCCCCCCCGTCAGAACCCCACCCCCGGGTGCACCAAACTTACAATTTTGGTAACGCCTTCCTGCTCTACATCACTATTGCATTTGGTTTCTTCACAACATGTGCGGTCATAAAGTCCCTTGTCCCAAAGTTGCTTCATGCCAAATTTGAAAGAATTGGACTGATGGTTATCAAGAAGTTAAAAGTACCCGTGGGGTCCGGTTAGATAGGCTCCAGCTATCCCCTTGCGTGTCGTAAGAGCGACCTGATTGGGGCGTCATTCGGAATGAGACCGGAAAAACCGAGCCCAGTGCACAGCAGGTGTGCAGCGAAAAAGATCCCTCCCTGCTCAAACCCTAATGGCCGAGCATAGGCCTAAATTTTGTAGCCTTCACCGCAAATGGGACTCCCTGCTATAGTAAATATTCTTCGAATGGGACGTAAAACAAAGTAAATCAATACAACATTCGAAGTCAAAAGCTTAACAAAATGTCAATTTACCAATTTTTTCACATCAATTTTTGCCTCCACCATAAATACAAAACCTTACACTGATCATTGAATTTACAATTTTATAAAAGGCTCCCTTACTCATTCAAATATCATTTAGTTTTCACATAATGATCCAAATTAGCATTAAAGAAGATGATTTTCAAATTTTACGTATAAACACTATGTACCAAAGTTTGTCCGGCCCTGGGTAGAACTCTACCCAGGATTACAATTTCCTCTTTGGTAAGACCTCCTGTTCTATCATCACTAGGCATTATCTCTCATAGTGCGTTGTTAATGAAAATTTTGAAAATTGGTCACTTTTTTGCCCGCCCCCAAACACCCAGGGGTGCAAGACAACTTATAGCCTTTCCCAAAGATGCTAATACCAAATTGAAAATAATTGGCCTGTGTATCAGAGTAAAAATGCATTTACGTAGACAGGGCCAAATACCAAATTGCATAGTTTGTATGAATAATTATTATCACGTGTCGATCGACATAGAAATAAGAACACCACAGACTTTCATCACTCGTGTTGGATATTTTATTAACTACTAGATTAGATATTAATGATAAAACTAACAATCAGTTGTTAACATAAAACAAAGGCGATTATAACATTGTGTCAAGTAAATTTACATCACTTTTTACAACATTTTAATTCCTGACCATTCCATCTGTCAATGAAAGTTAGAATTTTAGAAAAATTTACATCATACAACAATCCCACTTAAGCACCCCTTTTCGTAGACAACGAGAAGATCACTGGATCAAGACGCTTGGCACTGCATCCATATGATGCAATTGATTAATATACAAACATGTAGGAAATCGACTAGTCACATATGGGAAATAATGATGAATTTGCATGAGACTTTTTTCCAAATGCACAAAGACGTAAACGACAGTCATGGACATCGTTCATATCAAGACTACACACTACAAGATGTCACTCTTCGACTCCTTTTCCTTAGTAACCACACAATTAGTCCACATCCATCCCACTAATTTCTCGTTCCTACTTGACGATTTTGAACAGTTGTTAGAAGATGCAGAAGCTATCAACTTGGATTTTCCACACCACGCAATATAGCGATGCTATGATTATGGATGTTGCCACATCAGGCTCTTTAACCACCGCGATTACGATAATACGCTTCCAGATTTGCCGTCGGTTCTTAAGCTGAATTCTAATAAAGGAATAGATGCCGTAAAATAACGACACATTCTTCGATCATAATAAGTTCAGTCCTGTATTCATGCAATTCAATAGTCAGATCTCCCCCTGCATCTAAATATACTCCGATGCATCCAAGCTGTTTAACTACAACAAACTTATGCAGTGCTATAGTGAAACATACTATACTTAATTCACCCACGTTTGTTTTTATTTCTTAACTCAGTCAGCTGACAGTCCACTGATGTATGTAACAGGTATTAATAGTTAAAAGGGATTAAGATCACTTATTTCCAAAAGTCCAATTCAAGAGACCTCGGTCTTAATGTGCCATACTCATCTCCATTATGAATTCTGTCGAAGATTATGCCAGAGATGGGTCAATAGAAAGAAGAACTTGATATCTACAGAATGGATTTAAAAGCACTATAAGGATTATGAATCCCTATTAGAAATGCTACCGAAAGTCCGTCATTTATCTTCTGTGTTCTGTACAACCGGAGTGATCATGATTTAAGATAAGGTACATGAGGATCATGTTCTGTTCCACTGATAAGTTGTAAAAATATTGTCTTTGTCTGTAAGGTCTTACTACAAATATTTAAACGAACTTGTATACTCGACATTGAGTAATGTACTTACACTCCAAACTCTCTTAAAAGACAAATTCAATTAATGCTTCAGGTTTTAAGACACATTATACCCAGTCAATGGACGAGAATGATAGAACTACCGGTAACATACTAGCGATTCCAAAACTTCATAAAACCCCTACTAAACAAAATCATTATGCTGGAGTCGCTATAATGTCCACCAAGCCATGTCCTTACTCCCAGAAAATATTGACTTGTCGGTAAGGAGCAACTTCAAGAATATGTGATACACATGATGCAGAGTCGTGTAAATCAATGGATTCTTAAAAACTCTAAAAATTCTAGTGAATGTTGAAATCAAATCCTTCATATCAACAACACTCAAAACATAGACTTTTCAACATCTTACACACCCTATCCCGCGATACAATTAAAGGCAAGGCTTTTAAATAAAAGTCATTCCTTTAAACAAAAAATAAAAGGCAATATTCTTATCTAGTGATTGCCATACAAAAATTTTTGTTAATCAACTATCTTATTCCATAACTATCTGAAGTATATTAAAAATGCTGGATTACTCATTACAATATTTTGTAGTTTTCGGCAATCACAGGTCTTCCGACAGTCTGTGAATTCCAATGGCATGAATTGTGCCCTCTATAGTGACCTATTTTTATATCGTTATGAGGCAGAATTTCAATCAAAGCTTCTACACGAAAAGAAAGAGAAAGTCTCTACGGTCACTTTCATTCAACTTTCATATATTGACATGTACTTATTTCAACAATGATTCCAATTCATATATGTCGATTCAAATAGCCCAACGAACTAGAAAAAGACACCACTAGATTTCTCATGTGGCCTTCTATTGGATATTTTATTGAACATTACATAACGGCAAACCTAATATCCATTGTCAATCTATGAACGAAGAATGTTCCATGATTCCATTGTGTAGCCATATTCATCTTCATGCTCTGATCGTATTCTTGCTAGTTAGAATTGGTGCAGCAAGTGTTCCCTGCATCATGACGTGTATGTGAATCGAGCGACGCAAACGGTTCTTACAGATAGTTATATATTGTTGTGCAGCAACCAATTCTGTGTTTCAACATCACTTAAAGGCAGCATTTCGAATTATGTCGTAATTACATTTAGTTACAATACGACCATCATTGGGTCAAATGCGTCTGATGTGATTTCATGCCATTGTTAAGCCGTTTTTCACACACTGATTTGACATACGGACCTGTTCGTTTAACCTGATCAAGACTATTGGGCCACGCGCGGGACTCTGTGACAGTGTACCAGGATGATCTGTCACTCGTGTCCAGGCCGTGAATGCCCACTTGTCAGGTGTTCTTGTATTTTATATTTAGGACTGCAGATTGATCACTGTCTTATTTGCCTTTACATACAAGTCGAGTGCTAGGAACACGAACGCTGCCGACAAAGCGACAGTAGGATCACTGCATGGAGGAGTAAGCATCCTCTGCTGACCGACTACCCGCGATGGCCTTCAGTCGATAAAGTAAACGAGATTACCCGTAGTCAAATCTAGTAGGAAAAGTACCAGTCATTAAACATAAGGTATGAAGACAGAGATCAGTCAACAAGCCTTCATGATAATTTTGAATGCGCAAACAAGTCATAATACGACCGTAAATTTGCGAAATGATTGACTTTAACGAGATCTATCAACCCTTCATGCAGTCAACTTTTTTAATAGTTGCTGTTTTTAAAAGTGCCGATACGCATAAGCTGCTTCTTTGCGTGTATGAATCAACTAGGGAGATATACACACATAAAGCAGGTGATATTATTTAATACTATCGATAAAGAAGATAAAGGAAAGTTGACAACAACAGTCAAATCATCACGCTTATCATATAATGTAGTGACGATTTCAACTTCTCCATTGTCAACCTTCCATATTTATCTAGCAACATTCCATCAACACCTGCATAAGGTGTGTATTTGATAAGCAAGAGCTTGTTCTGTGTATGATAAGGTTTTGAATCGAGGAATTTTTGATGCAACGGACAAGTCACGCTGAAAGGCAGCATTTCCTAAATTCTATGGTCGTTATAATAACGATGTAGTTTGTCGATGCCCTGCCATTGGCTAAAAATCTGTCTGACGTGTTTCTTAGCAATTGTTAAGCCGTTCGTTATAGAGTTTGACTACGAATTACTCCGTATACCTGATCAAGACAACGGACTCACGGCGGGTGTGACCAGTCAACAGAGGAAGTGTACTCCTCCTTAGCACGTGATCCCTCCTCTGGTGTTTCCAGGGGTCTTTGTTTTCCCAACTCTCGTTTAATTAGTATTCTGTATGGGACTTGCGAGATTGATCACTATTCGTTATTTCAGCCTTTTCCTTTACATTAATATAGACTGAAGCGGTGAATGATGGGCTGTGTTTGCGTATGAAATTAAAGTTTTACATTTTGAGTTTCGTTGCTCTGTAACACTGGTACATGTATATCATTGGTACCTGATATTAGCGAAATCAACATAGAAAGAAGGCACCCCCTAGAACGTAGACTTACAATGTTGTTACTTATCAATTACTATCCACATACATGTACATTTTTTTGCGCGCGCACACACACTAAACCCACCACCCCAACAAACAAGCTTCCCCTCCAACCCCCCTTCCCAAAAAATTGAAAATCCGCAATCGGAAAATTTGTAAAGAAGTATTCTCGTTCTTGGGCAGCTTTTACACTTTCGGTTTTATTCAAACATGTGTTTTATAATGATATCATCATCAATGACAAAAGGCTTTTTGAGTTCCAAAATGTTTGTTTACTTATTTTCCCAAAATTATTAGGCTTCCATTTTTTAAAAGTTTCTTTCCAATAGAGATAAACGCATATAATATGTAATTCAAACACGGCAGAGACCGTGTGAAAATGTTCTATACGAATAAGTGCTGATTTCCTTGTGGCAGATACGTGCATTAATGGTAAAGTAATGAAACTAGGTTGTCTGCCACGTGGACAGACAGAGCCTGTATTCACTTCTCTTCGAAAAGAATCATGTTTTGATTCTGGAAAAAAAAAGACATGGTTACTAATACATATGTATGTTCTTTCGAACTTTCAAATTCAATGTGATGATTTATTCCGTAATAATTGTAAATGATCATCTACTAGCATTACCCCCCCCCCCCCCCTACATTTCTATATAGTTATGAAACATGAGAGTGTATTTTTTGATTTATTTTATAGTTCTGTTGATAAATACAGATTATGTGAAACATGTAACAAGCATTATGACCCCAGTTTCAGAATTCACCTTCAATGTAGAAATCAGAATGACAATTGCAAACCTGTTTATGATTTACGATTTTCTTCAAGCTTTGATTTTCACTTTATACTGTTTATTGTGATTAAAAAGTTCCGTCACGAAAATATGGTTGTACATTTTGACAGAAGTTCATTACGGAGAGTGTATTACATGTTTCTGCTATGTAAACCGGCAAAGATTCGAGTACTGTAGTATCTAATTGTTACAAAATATTCTAAAAAGTATCTAAACCTGTGGTGAATATATAATCTGAAGAAGTCTTTAGGTTACATAATGCCATTTAAAAGGATAATTTTATGACTGTTCACAATTTTGATGTTTTACAGAGCGTAAGTTAACATTTCACCAGCATTTGTTTACATAAAATGACTCGAGTCTTTGTTTACAAAATACGGAGAGTTTTAATTTTTGTTTTCAACCTCATGTAAGTTATATTTTTAAAATGAAAACTAATTTTGTCCAACAATCGGCCTCTTGGCAAGGGAACAGTTGTTACCCATGTTGAGCATTTTAAATTGGCGCAGCTCCGGGATATAGAGCAGAACTGATGCCTTGTAAGGGCTCGTTTAGTCGTCTCTCGGTTTTGTAGCGAGCTCCCAAAACTAGGTTTATAAAAAATGTTTTATGGAATTTTTAGGTCGCCTGAGTAAACTCAGGTGACTATTGCATTGGTCTTCCGTCGTCGTCCGTCCGTTAACAATTGAACATTTTTAACTTCTTGATAACCACCAGTCCAATTCTTTTCAAATTTAGTATGAAGCATCTTTGGGACAAGGGGCGCATAAATTGTAAATTAAGGTCTCTTGCACCCTGGGGCCTTGGGGGTGGAGCAAAAACTGCCCAAAAGTTACCAATTTTAAAAAAATCTTCTTTACAACCGCACATGTCTGAGAGAAACCAAATGCATAGTGATGTAGAGCAGGAAGGCCTCTACCAAAATTGTAAATTTGGTGATCCCCTGGGTAGAGATTCTGACCCAAGGGCGGTGCCAAATTTGCTACATAGTGTTTATATGTAAAACATTTGAAAAGCATCTTCTTTAATGCTATTGATATTAATGTGAAACTAAAATGATATTTTATATGAGTGGAGCGTTCTTCAAATTATAATTTTTTCATGATCCTAGGGTTAGGGGTTTTAGAATTAGGGTGGACAAAATGGTCATTGATGAATTGTTAACATTGAACTCCTTTCCAATTCTTTTCAAATTTAGCAATGAGATGATCTTGGACAAGGGGCTCATTAGAATAGTATTTTCAGGTCTTGTACCCTGGCTTAAGGGATTGTGGCAAAACTGCCCAAAAAGACCAGATTTCAAAAATCTTCTTTTCTACAACTGCACATGTCTTAAGAGAAACCAAATGCATAGTAATGTAGTGCAGGAAGGCCTTTACCAAAATTGTAAATTTGGTGATCCCCGGGGTAGGGGTTCTGACCCCAGGGCGGGGCCAAACTTGGTACATAGTGTTAAAATGTAAAACAATTGAGAAGGTTTTTTTCAATGTTATTGATATTAATGTGAAACTAAATGAATATTTGAAATGAGAAGGGAGTCTTTGATCATAATTTATACCCACCCACCCTCAACAAGTTGAGGGGGGGGGGTACTGGAATCAGGTTGTTTGTCCATCCGTCTGTTGACAGAATGGTTCCCAGACGTTTAGTGTCATGCATATGGTCAACCCATGGGACAAAGGTGTTTCCTATTGAATTTTGGGTCAAAGGGGCAAACCTCAAGCACACCTGGACATCGAAGTAGCGATATTGTTTCTGGGCTCAAGAACATTATCCTCTACCTAGAGTCATTATATGATACATATATACTACTCATAAGACAAAGATGTTTTTTTTTATCGAATTTTGGGTCCAAAGGTCAAGTGCACTGGACATCAAAGTAGCAATATGGTTTCCAGCATTATCCTTTCTACCTATAATCACCATATCATACACATGAACTACCCATGGGTTAAAGATGTTCTCTATCCATTTTGGGGTCAAAAGGTCAAGCTCACTGGACATTATAGTAGCAATATGGTTTTCATTTTGAATTCTTGAACTATCTTGTGAGATTGAAATGATAGTCTTCTGGTGTATATGAATAGGAATCATATGCATATTTTGAAAGATATTATCATGTGAACAAAAGACTCCGTATCGTATTGAGACTTCAGAAATGTAAATATGAGACTCCCTGTGTGAGCTATGATACTCAGGTGACCGTTAAGGCATGTGGGCCTCTTGTTTTTTGTTTTTTTTTATCGACCAGGAACAATAACCTACCCAATGGTATCATTCCAAGCATGTGTGCAAATGAGAGGACTTTTTTTAGCTCACAAGTGAGCTATTCTGATCG